>OVAY01001001.1:0-38365 GCA_900406395.1 Kernera saxatilis
AATATTTTTTTGATTATATAAATTCTAAGAAACGCTCTAAAAACTCTTAGAGTTCTCAATTGATCATGGTCTTAAAATCTTGAAAACGAAGAAACCGAAGAAGACCCTCCAGACTAATCCGAGGGTTTCCTCTGCTGATATTTAAACATTTATGTGTGGTTGTGTATTTAACTTGTAATGATGTATTCAATTTGTTCTTTTCTGTAATATATTTTTTTTTTCTTTTTCACAATTAATAACAAAATGGTGGTTGTTATAAATGTAATGCATACTTCATTTCATTCAATCATCTGAGAAAAAACTATGATCAGTCTATACTTAATTATATATTTAGTTATTCACAATTTAGAATGTTGTCCATGTTGTTCATTATATTTCCCAATAATTATAAAACGAGAAGTTTGTTTGCTTTTTCTTTTTGTGTCGTTGGGTCTTGTCACCCTCTTTCTCTTCCATCTTAGCATCGTCTTCTCCGGTGGCGTTGGTGAGCTTCGGTGGCTTAGAAGGTGGTTTTTGGAGCTACTAAATCGCCGGTTCTGGGAAGCTAAGACGATTTCTTTTCCTTTCACGTCGATTCTTCGATCTGATCATAGATTCGATCGTGGCGGTTTTTGATTTCGGTCAGGCGACGAAGGCTTTCATAAGCTTTTTTGTCGATCGGTTTTCGGAACTCTATTTCGCGATTTAGTTTCAGCCTATGTGAACAAGGTGTTTTTGTAATAGTTTTGTTTGTCTCTTTATCGACGTTTAGGGTGTTGGAGGAAGGTTTTCTTCGCCTGACATCTTGCGAGTTGGTGAATTTCTTCTTTTAGACATGCTTGTCTTCATCGATTATCTCTTTTCTGAAACACACCAAAGTGTATCCAAAGTTTTGATTCCATTGTGCCCAACATCCAGTCATTCCGATGAACAACTTCACCGTAAAACTCACCGGAAAATGTTCTAAAACCATTCCGTCAAAAAACGAGTTCCAACAATTCTCACATGAATAGAAATGACTTTAGACACATGACGACTAACATACTTGACATAAAGAATTTTGAGAGTACAAACAGAAAATTCACCTGGTAGTATTTTTTAGCTTTGAACTAGTCATTGTTAATATATGTCAGATTTACTTGACCAAGAGTTGAATATGATGTCTTGAACCACCTGGGCTTTGAAGTAAACCGAGCCAACATCTATAACACAAATTTATTTTCTCACAGAGTTAGCTTCTTTATTGTGTTCTTTTTAGGTTTGAACATGCCTAGTTAATTATGAGTGATTTTGGAGAATGTAGTTTTTCTTACATTCATTCTCCTAGAAACGACCTCATTTCACACTCAAAATGTGATTTACCATTAGCTTTGTTTTAAAAAGTATATTGTAATACTCCACTAATATCTCAAAGTTGTGGACTCAAATCATTAAAAGCAACGCTTATCCTCTAACATACATGAAGCATTGTTCATCATCCTAGAAACTTGGAAGAGTCTAAAGTCTCTGAGTGCTCTTAGTAAATTCAGTTTTTATTTTGAATCTACATCTACGTAGGCGGGATCCCCATCAAACTTTTTCTAAGTCATAGACTTTAAACTCATTCCTCTTGATGATTTGACAACTTGATCTCGAGAAAAACTTTTAGTAAATCGATCTGCTAGGTTGTCGTTCGACTTGATGTAATCTACTGTGATTACACATGTTTAGATCAAGTGTCTAATGGTTTTATGCCGTCTTTTTATATGATGATGAGATTTACCATTATAGAGATTACTCGATGTCCGAGCTATAACCAATTGGCTATTGCAGTGTACACGTAATGCCAACACTGGCTTCTCCCACATAGGAATATCTTCAAAAAAATAACGAACCTACTATGTAGCTTTGTATAAAGCAATAAAACTCAGATTCAATGCTTGATATGTCCAACAGAGTTTGTTTGAAAGATTTCCAAGACATTGTTGTATAGAAGGATCTAGAAGATCCATGACATTATTGAGAATATTGTGAATATATATTTTAGAGATTTGTATTTATGTTAATGTGATTCTATTAGTTAGATAATTAGGTTAATTCGTTACCTATATAAATGTATCTATTATGTATATTCATTTCTATGAGAGTCAATATACTTCTTCCTAAACACTAATGTGTTTTTTTTCTCATCAATCTAATATGTTAAGTTCTATGGGCTTCCAACTCAAAACCAATTGGCAATGAGTGGATTGGCCCATATCCCTTATATATTACTCAAGGTCCCTCATAACTTCCGATGTGGGACATTTTTCACACGCCCCCTCGAGATAATGATCCGTCTAGCCATTAATCTCGACAATATCCCATCATAGGATTAGTTTCAGATTGGATCGGCCGGACTAATTTCGGGTCGGGCCGATTTCAGGTCAGATCTATCAGACCCTTCTTGGGCCAGAAAGATTTCGGTTCGGGTGGGCAGCGTGTGTTCAGGCTCTGATACCATGTTAAGTTCTATGAGTTTTATGCCGTCTTTTTATATGGTGATGAGATTTACCATTATAGAGATTACTCGATGTCCAAGCTATAGCCAATTGGCTATTGCAGTGTACACGTAATGCCGACACTGGCTTCTCCCACATAGGAATATTTTCCAAAAAATAACGAACCCACTATGTAGCTTTGTATAAAGCAATAAAACTCAGATTCAATGCTTGATATGTCCAACAAAGTTTGTTTGAAAGATTTCCAAGACATTGCTGCACCTCCAAGCGTAAACATGTATCCACTTGTGGATTATGAGTTGTTGGAATCAGAAATCCAGTTTTGCGTTATTTTACCATAGTGTAGTCCGTAATTTTTACAATGGCGTAAATAGTCCAATACTCTTTGTTGTACCTCCGAGTTCTGAAGTTCTACCAATCATTTTTTTCAATAATCGCATCATAACTCTTTCTACGGAACTCCAATTTATAAGATTCTATTGGAAGTAGAAACTAGACTCAAACACCTTTGCAACGAGTATTTAAATGACCATCCCTCTTTGTTCAAGCAATAACTTCCAGATCTAAACTCTAAATGATGCGATTATTTATGTAGAAAAAACTAGATTTCCGGAGCTTCGTAAAAATTATTTAATCATATTCAAATCGGACATAATTAGCTATGGTTTTCGAGGCTTAAAATGTAAGTAAAAATGTGGATCTAAAACTACAGAGCCAGAATTTTATAGACGACATACTCACCTTGCATCTGCTATACCTTTCGATTTTAAAATCCAAGTTGATCGATTCTTCTTGATTATGAAACTAGACTTAAATAGCTTCGAATCAAATATTTGATGGCCTAAAACAGAGCATGTTAAGGTTATTTTTTGCCTATCAAAAGATTATCTAAAATCTTGAAAAATCAGAAACATCTTACCCTAATGGCTCACTAGGAATTATGAATGTTAAACCATTAAGATTCGTCCAGCATGGTAAGAAAACTATTTATAGGTCTATTTATAACCAATATGACCCTTTAGTCTTTAAATAATTATAATTTTGTCCAAAACATTTTATATCTATCAAAAACATCTTATAACTTAATATAATTTCAAGATTGTCAATTGAACCAAAAACTTCAATTTTCTAGATGTTACATGTCAACTTAATTTTAGCCAGAAAATTCAAAAACTATGTACGTTGATCGGAAGTGAGAGAAAAAGACAAAAGAAGAAAGAAGAGGTGACATGTACACTCATTACACAAAGGTAAAAGAGTTCATTTCCATGTAATCCTTTCACATAAGTGCCTATATTCATAAATGATCTTGGAAAAAGTGTCCATTTTTATAATAATCCCACTAATATATAAAGGATAGTATGTGTTGTTTATTGTACAATTTTGTCGTAAGTGAAGGCCTGACATGGAGACCAAATGGTTCTGTTCCCAGATGGGATCTTAAGGCTTGTTCCAATCGAGACTGTATTTTTATATAAAACTAAACTTTAGAGACAAGATCCGGAAGACACGGCCTCCATACTAATGAAAATTAATAGAATTCAGTGAACGACTTTTTAATAATGAAGAATATCAAAAGTCCAAGCTTATATAGCTGTATTATATTGTCAAGTTTTATATTTAATGACTAGCTTATATCTATATATGCAAGGAGGGAGAAAGGAGAACAAGAATATCACAAAAAAAAATCCAAATCCCCATTATTGTAGCAGCCATGAGTTCGGTGGGTGTATTTCGTAGGGTTGAAATGGATGAAAAACCATTTTTGGTATTCACATTAACACAAACAAACAATCCAACCTCCTCCAATGAATCATCCATCGATCTCCCTATTCAACCTCTTTTTTTCTGTCCTGTTGCACGTATCAGATTTGTAATGTCAAGACTAAAGATGGACGACAATGGTGTCTTTATCAACGAGTTTCTTACATTCAATTCTTCTCCTCACTTCCCGACCATCAGCGCAAGAAGCGGTGATCAACAAGGCGAATCTTTGCTTGATTGCGACTTCCATAATATCTGTAAGCTCCCTGTTGTCCTTCTCTTTTGGTGCAACAATAAAGAACCTAATGATGACGAATTCTGTTGCGGTGCATGCTCTAGGACAATGCTCAGCGTAAGCTATTATGCATGTCTTGAATGTGAATTAAAGTTTCACAAAGAATGTGTGGAGTCTCCACTTGAGATCAAACACCCTTCCCACCCCTTTCATTCTCTTCAACTTAGCTATAATCTTCAGGGTGTGTACTGCATTTGTTGTGAAACATATGTTAAGAACATGTCTTATCATTGTTCTACCTGCGATTTGAGTATGCATCCAATATGTGCGATGGGTTCCATACCCATTGTTATAGACCATCCAAAAAGCCATCCACACCCACTCACTTTTTTTTCCTAGACAAACTTCTTTAGCTTGCAATATTTGTGGTCTAATTATAAAGAAGTTAGAAAACCTTAATCCCACATACATATGTACACAATGTGTCTTTGT
The DNA here is from genome assembly GCA_900406395.1 of Kernera saxatilis. Taxonomy (NCBI): domain Eukaryota; kingdom Viridiplantae; phylum Streptophyta; class Magnoliopsida; order Brassicales; family Brassicaceae; genus Kernera; species Kernera saxatilis. The sequence continues at coordinate 4,951 of OVAY01001001.1, forward strand.
AATCCATAAAGATTGTATTGGTTTCCCACATGTTATAAGAATATCGCGTCACCACCACCGTGTGTCTTTTACATCTTCTCTTCCGTCTGGAAATTGGTCATGCGGTGTGTGTCACCAACAGGTTGACAACAATTATGGTGCATACTCTTGCAAGAGATGTGATGCTTATTTTGTTCATTCAAGATGTGCCTTGCACGAAAATGTGTGGGATGGAAAAGAACTCGATGGAGTACCAGAAGAAGATGATCTGATAGACGATGGTGAGCCATTCAAGAGGATAGCTGATGGTATAATACTCCATCCTTTTCATAGTCACTATCTTCGACTTGAGATCAGCAGAGCTTATGAAGAAAATAAGTATTGTCGAGGGTGTGCACTTACAATCTATAAAGGTCAATTCTATTCATGCATGGAATGCGACTTCATCCTTCATGAAAGATGTGCAAATGCTCCACGCATGAAACGACATCCTTTACATCCACATCCACTTATGCTAAATGTTGCTACCAAGGGACCTAGTCAGGTCAAAGGTTTATTCCGTTGTAGTGTATGTAAGCGTGCCAGTAGTGGCTTCGTCTATGAGCATCATGCAAGAGGAAGGTTGTTCAAACTAGACTTACGGTGTGCGTTGGCTACTGAACCATTTGAACATCAAAGCCACAAACATCCTTTATTCCTACCATTGGACCAATCGGAAAAGGCACGATGTCAAATGTGCAAATACAAAAGCTACAGTCAAAAACTAAGTTGCATTGAATGTGATTATATTATATGCTTCACTTGCGCTACTCTACCATATAAGGCGAGGTATAAGCATGACAAACATTTTCTCACAATTTGCGATGGGAAAGAGGCAGGTGAACAACAAGACTGGTGTGAGGTTTGTGAAAGCAAAATAGTAGTACAAGAAGAAGAAGAAGAAGGATCTGGGTTTCGAGGACGTAGAAGAAGAAAAGTAAAAATCCAGTTTCCTTATAAATGCAATGACTGCTGCATTGCTATTCATGTCAAATGTTTACTTGGGGAAGACATTTACGTGAAACCTCGTGAAGCTGTAGAAGAGTGTTTTTCTTTGGACAGGTACTCATCTGAAAGTGGTGATGTCGAATGGGAAAAGTATAGGATTCTTCTCAACAATTCTCTCTCCCGACCAATTTGCAATCGATGCATGGGTCGTTGTCCATTCCCAATAGTTTTCAAAGGGTTCAACAACACAATATTTTGTTCTTTGGATTGTATCCCTGACAGCTCTCTTTTCTTTTAATTTTTTATGTTTCTTGATATTTCGGCTTTGTTGTTTTTTCTTAATTTTTCATTGTGAAATGCATTTTCTATTTTTGTATCTTCATGTCCTTGAATTTTACCTACAATCAACTTATTTATCATAAAAAACAAAGGAATATTACTGTCAGTTGGCTACTTGGCTTTAATATAAATTTACAAGAAACAAATATTATAGCTTAAAATTCTGTTAAAAGAGAATAAAATGAAAATTTAAATTTCATTGTCAAAGGCTTAGTTGCTTTGAAACCGATGACCTCTCATGAGAGAATAGCAATGTAATTGGAGGCAAATGAAGGTATAGTCTCTGTTTTCCTCTTATGGAAAATAGTTCGATCATAGCTAGCTTCTCCATTGTTAACAAAAAATCAGCAGTCATTGCATTTATAATACATTTAGTCTCAAGGTGTGTAACCATTTCTTGTTACCACCTCTTCCCTTTTATACTCAAAGAGAGTTGCCACATGGAACGAAGTGTTATCAGAGATTGGAGTCTTATTGAGAAGATCCAAGAAGAGGGGAAAGAGCCATGTTGGCTTTGAGTTCATAAGACGAGCCACATGGCTATTTCAAAGGATAAACTCTTTCGTGAAACAGGAAGCAGCTGGGTGACACAACAGAGGCGGGAAAGCCTCAAGTTGTATCTGAAGATGACGTGGCATCTCAGACTTGACAAAAGGAAAGCAGGTCAGCTACTCCAACAGTGTAGCTGGTGAGTCAGAGCAGAGGCATGGGTTAGAGTTGACAAAAGAGCCAAGCTTTTACCCAAAGGTTCAAAGAGGAGCTTAAGGAACCTAGGGTTTTGGAGAACTCTCTTTGAGTATAAAAGGGAAGAGGTGGTAACAAGAAATGGTTACACTAAATGTGAGATTCACACATGTTGTGTGTGGTGTTGTCCCACCAATAAGATATAGAGATCTATTGGTGGTTTTTGTTGAAGATCTACACTCGTCGGAAAAGACAATGAGCGGTAGTCTTCTTACATTGTAAATCTAGAAAAGAGTGGTGGATGCCATATAGCAATTGTAGGTTGCGGCCTTTTCTAGTGAATGGATTCTGGACGAGGTCCCGGAGATGTAGGTTGTTAAACCGAACTCCGTTAACAAATCTTGGTATCTCTTTTCATTATGCTTTGCACTCTCTTTATGCTTCTGCATCACTCACGTTTATGGTTCTAGCACACATACGGTTATTTCAGCAAGAACACGCAGGTGAAGATAGAAAGATATTTGATTTTGTTGATATGTTGCTCGAGTTCCAAAGAGACAAGACGGCAGGATTAGAGTTTGATAAAAAGGACCTAAAGCTCATCATCTTTGTAAGACAGTTCATTCCTTTTTATTCTTATTATATATTTTTCAAGAAAAATAACTACAAAATATTATGGAAAGTTAGGAACAATAATCCCATGAGTCGAAGTTTGAAGTTTTTTTATGGCATACCAAAACTCTTGTCAAAATCTGGTGTTATTCTTTTTATGATTGTTAAACACTAGCTGAAATTACAGCAAAAAATAATATGGTATTGCTCAATCAATGATTTTGAGATACAAGTTATGGATTTTAATAAATCTGTGAGGATTTCTTAATTATAAAAAATAGAAAGAGGCAAATCCTAGCTAGTTTTAAAATACATGAACAATAACCAATTACTTGAGTTTGGGAAAATAAATTAGCGGAAGGTGCTTCGGGTCTTTTCCCAAATAGCGAACGATATATATTTTTTAGTCAACTAGAACTTAAAACTAAACTCCCGAAATAGAAACCTAAATAGGAAGGATAATGCTATAAGCCTAGAATCTACGATATTGCTGTTGTAGTTTTTTTTACCACCGGATAGGGTTTCCAAACCGTTTTAAATTTAAGCTGTTGATATTGAAAAAAAATGAGAGGGATGTTACAAAAGAAACCGAACAATATATGAATCTCGTACTACGAACCAAATTATCCGTCATAATGGGGCATATACGTATATTTTCCAGTCTAGAAGACTAAACCAAAAATTATCTTTCTTTCTCAGGACATGCTCATAGGGGGAACGGCAACAACTTCCACAACAGTAGAATGGATAATGACTGAGCTTATGAGACATCCGAAATGTATGAAAAAAACTCCAAGACGAGATCCTTTCAGTTTCACGCCACAATTCATACGTATTCGAAGAAGAAGTTGTGGAGATGAACTACTTAAAAGCTGTAGTTAAAGAGGCGTTAAGGTTGCATCCATCTATTCCACTACTAATTACTCGACTATTGACTGAAGATGTCATAGTAAATGGCTACAACATTGCTGCTGGCACGCAGGTAAACAATTTTTTGTTTGTTTAGTGTCTAAACTTAATGTTAGAACTAAGAATTGCCTTTAGTCAAATGGTTATATAAGTCTACATCTACGGTCTTCCCCACTGGAGTTCAACTTCACATCTCTATAAAAGATTGAGAAAATAGTCTAGTGCACATGTTTGACAAAACTTTTAAGTTTAGCTTCTTATCAAAATCGATGGGGACGCAGGTGCTTATCAATGCTTGGGCCATCCAACGAGATATTGCAACATGGGGATCTGATGCTGAAGAGTTTAAGCCAGAGAGACATTTAGATTCACCTGTGGATTATCAAGGACAAGATTTCAAGTACATTCCATTTGGATCGGGGAGAAGGATTTGTCCTGGAATCGGATTTGCATTGGCCTTGATCGAGGTGACACTCGCCAACCTTGTGAAACGTTTTGACTGGAGAGTCAAAGTTGGACCACGTGGAGAAGATAATAAGCCTGATCTAGCTGAAGAATCTGGTCTCGAAGTTGGACCCAAGTTCCCTCTTATGGTCTACCCGTCTTCTGTTTCATTCACCATGTAAAAAAAATCTATCCTTTGGTTTTGCATGCTTATATAAACTAATATTTTTGGTAAAAGGTTTCGTATTATAAAAAGGAACATATATATAGTTAGATTTAGAAGCAAAGGTTATGAGGTGAGAAGAGGTTAATTGCTGATGCACTTTTATATGAAGCATTAGTGTTACGAGAGAAGAAACATTTATGTTGCAAATGGATGATATTTTTTTTGTGGTCAGATTGTCCTACATTGGTTACATGCAGATTTGGTAGTATTATTTATTAGAGAAAATATGATATTCTCTAGAGAGCAAATGTATAATGAAGCAGATGAAACTCGCAACCATCTCTACTTTTTACTGCAAGTTCTCAAACAAGAATTGGAGTGTGGTCTAGATATGGGAAGAGTCTCTTTACGGCACGCAACAGATTTACCAATATGCGCACACTCCTCTCTTCGAACATCACAGTTTATGAGCTTTTGCAAGAGAGAAACCATCGCATCTACCATCAAACGTACATATCCTTTACACACAACGAAGATGTCTCTTATCTGGTTGTAGCGGCAATACACTTAGTTTTGGCAGTTTCTTTTTAGTAGGGTTCGAAAAGGTTACATGCTTCTTTTGTTTTTGTAATTAGCTAGGTGGTATAAACTTTTCTAAGTTCATCAATGGAAAATCTTAACCGGCTGGTTAAAGCACTAAATCAGGCAAATATATCCATTGCCAATGACCAAAAATAGAAACGTATGGCATAATAATTAGAGGCGCATGCAATCAAATTATGCGAAAATGCATATCATTTTCTGCCAAGGATATGACCAAAAGCTAATCTAAAAAGTAAGGGTGATCGATTTTACCGTTTCACCGAAAATTTGGATCGAAACTCCAACCACAAAGAGTTTGAACCTTTTTTAAAGAATTACACAAAACCAAACTTCCCAATCCAGAATTACACTAAATTTGAAAATAAATCCATAACCACTTAGACTTTAGATTTTAAGGGTTTTTGTTATTAAGTCAAAAAAGCATTTTAAAATTAAAAATAAAGCAAACCGAAATCGTAATCGTAATCCATCCCCGACAAATAAACCCTGACCCAGCATGTGAAATCAGAAAAAAAAAAAGTCTCAAGAAGAGAACGATTCTGTTATGCTCAAGAAAGTTTATATAGAGGAAAAAAAAAAGCAGCTGTCTTTGAGGACGTGGATAAAGAGTTGGCATAATTGAAAAGAAGCTTCTATCTAAAAGAGAGTTTTTTTTTGGAATTTCGAGCTTTTGGCTCATAATCTCTAGATAAAGAATAACCCTACAAGGGGGATTGAACGCAAGGCACAAAAAAACCAATTCTCTCGTGTTACCACTAGGCAACCATATCTTTGGTAAAAGAGTGAGTTTGTTGTTATGAGTCTTGTTAGTATAATAAGAGATACTTGTTATACTTAGTCTTTATGTCTTTTGTATCATTTCTTTAAAGTTGGAGTTACTTGTATGGGGAGGTTGAATTTTCAGAGAGAGCTGGAGAGATTGATGGAGATACATTTTACTAGTTTGTGTTATGGAATTAAGTGCTTGTTTCATAACAATTGGTGCGGTGAAACTGCAAACAAATCAAACACGATGATGAATCCAGATCAATTAAACCATAGAATCGGGGAAATCTGATGATGAATTGACGATTGGTTGGATGTGATACTTGGCGGATTGATGCAAATGATTGATATGGAGAGGTTGATTTCACAGCAAAATTTGGGAAGGATTCATGTCCGTACCTTTTTAAAGCTTGAGATTTCGTTCTTAAGCCCTGCCATCTTCTGCTTGGAGAAGAATTAAGAACTCCATTTTGACTTGTTCCCATGTGGACACAAGCTCGGATAGTATGGCATTTTCCATTAGAGAAGCCTTGTCTCCAAGTGATAAAGGAAACAAGATCATTTTTATAGCTTCTTCGAGCATTCCATTGATCTTTATGGTTCAACACAATCTTTCAAATTAGTCTAGATGGTCGGGAGGGTTCTCCAAAGGCATTCCCAAATACCTTTGGTTATTAAGATACTTTTGATCTCAAAGTTGTAGTTTGGAATCAATGATGGTTGGATTTCAGTTCTTCGTCCTTGAACCGTTCAGAATGGGTTCTGAACCGTTTATAATAGGTTTGAACTATTCATAATAGAGTTGAACTTATTATGAACGGTTCAAACTTATTATGAACGGTTCATAACCCATTATGAACTGTTCATAACCCATTCTGAACGGTTCAAAACCTATTATGAATGTCATTTTCCAGTTAATTAAAACTTAACCTTGCTTAATCGTTTGTATGATTAACGTCTATTAACATTTCAAAAAATAAATATACTTTTATTTCTGTTTTTAGTTTTTATAAAACCAATATTAAACAAATTAAAATTTTAAATTTTATAAACTAAAACTAAAATAAAAACTACAAAATTGGGCTCTCCGTGGACAATGCCCATCTGGACATGGTTTTATTGGGGTGATCTTTTTTTGGACCGTTGTGTTTTACGGATCGTCCAACGTAGCCCACAAAAACAAATGATCCGCGTGGACTAGCTCAATTGGGTGTGGACTAACCCAATTGGGCGCGGACCATTTGACAGCAGCAGTGAGAATTTTAGCTGGCATATAGTATTGTTTTCTAACGATCAGCCTGGCATGTTAACATCCGGAAGCAATGGCAATCAAGTAGAGAAGATAATCTCACATGTGCAAAACACTAATGTTAACCACAAAACACGTTTGCATAAATATGAGATATTAAATTCAACTTTAACACTACTAGAAATATGGAACTAATAGTATAAGGGATAATTTTTTAATAGGATTGAATACACCCCACTTAGAAATATACCGCACAATCCGGATCTGATCTTCATTATCATAAAGCATTCATTTTACGATAATGTTACGTGCAATGAGAGTTTTAGCTGGCACATAACATTAACGTTTAAAGTTGGCATGTTAAGATCCGGAAGCAATAACATACAAGTATAGAGAAGCTAATCTTTCGTATAAATATGAGATATTGAATTCAACTTTCACAATAAGAAACATGGAACTCATATTATTAGTCCCTCTTTTCTTAACCACCCTCTTAACCCTAATCTTCCTAAAACCATTCCTCAAACAAACCACCACCAAACTTAACCTGCCACCGTCTCCGTGGCGGCTTCCGGTGATCGGAAACCTCCATCAGCTCAGCCTCCATCCTCACCGCTCCCTCCGTGCCCTCAGCTTTCGCTATGGCCCACTCATGCTTCTTCATTTCGGAAGCGCTCCGTTCCTTGTAGTCTCCTCCACTGACACAGCTCGAGAGATCATGAAAACACATGATCTTAAGTTTGCTAATCGCCCAAAAACAAAAAGGATCAATCAAATTCTAAATGGTGGGAGAGATGTGTTCTTTTCCTCTTATGGAGAATATTGGAGGCAAATGAAGGTAGATTTTTTTTTTAGTAGCATGTTTATATGTTACAGTGAAAAATGGAGAATAGTATAATCAAATTTCAAAACTTTATATCTTTTTAATTAATCGTAATTTAAAGTTCCAATAAAGTTAGTCTAATATCTAGGGTTTTGATGTTTTTTTTTTCCTTTTTGGATTATTAGAAACAAATTCAAAGTATAACACAAAGATTTTAGAATGCACAACACGAATTCTTATAAATGTTTTCAAAAATTTTAAATCTTCAAGATTATAAAACATATATAACTAACTTTAAATCATTGATCCAATAACCGCCACTTTAACATTAGGAGGTGTTACTCATGGATTAAAAGTTAATTCTCAATGTTATATAATCTTTAAAAAAAATTTAAATGTTGATAAAAGTTTTAAGAATTGTGTGGATTCAAAATCTTTGTGTTACACCTTGGATTTTATTTCTAATAGTTTACACATGAAATTGAATTGTAATTCATTTCAGATGACTCAAAATACAAACATTTTCAAGGTTTTGTTAATTTCCAAAAAATCTAGACTATATTTTCTATTTTGATATTAAATCGGCTATTTTTCATAACTGTCACACATTTTAATTAGCAAACGCAATTGAAAAATTTGCTCAAGTTATTGAGTTAGAGAGCTGATATAGGCCATCAAATTTATTATATAGTTTTATCTTTACTAATGAAAGAATCTTCTTGAGATGTAGCTTGTATGCGTCGTGCATCTTCTCGGCAAAACAATGGTTAGGTCCTTTGAGAAAGTAAGAGAGGCAGAGATAAATACAATGACGGAGAAGCTTGAGAAAGCGAGTTCTTCTTCTTCTCCTGTAAATCTAAGCAAACTCATTAAGAATATGTTAAGCGATATAATGAGTAGAATTTGCCTGGGAAAAAAATATAACAGCGAAGAAGGCACACTCGATATCGCGACCATGTTTAAGACATTCGCAGAAATCGTGTCAGAATTCCATGTAGGAGAATACATTCCTAGTTTAGCATGGATTGATAAGATCCGTGGTCTACATAATAAATTGGTGAAAGTGAATAAAGAGTTTGATGATTTTATGGAAAGAGTGTTGCAAGAACACGCAGGTGAAGATAGAAAGATATTTGATTTTGTTGATATGTTGCTAAAGATTCAAAGAGAGAAGCCGACAGGACTAGAGTTTGATAAAAAGGACTTGAAGCTCATCATCTTTGTAAGACAACGTATTCCTTCTTTCTTTTTTTCATTATATATTTTTCAAGAAAAACAACCAACAATATTATCGAAAGTTGGAAACATATACCTCAATATTATATGTGTATATATATATATTTTTTTTTTGAATAACGTGGCCCGTGGGAGTTCTGAGCCTTCGGTCCATAATCTCCCCGGTACCCGGAGTCAGACTTTAGATATTCCGATTTAAAGAATAACTCTCCGTATCAAAGAGGGTTTGAACCTGTGGCACAAAGAAACCAACCCTCTTGTACCACTAGGTCACCACACCTTTTGTGTATGTGTATATTGCCTTGTCAAGAACAAAAAAAAATATTATCATCCTTTTTCAGGACATGCTCGGAGCGGGAATGACAACAACTGCCACAACAGTTGAATGGATAATGACAGAGCTTATGAGACATCCGGAATGTATGAAAAAACTTAAAGACGATATCCTTTCAGGTTCACGCCACAATTCATACGTATCCGAGGAAGAAGTTGCGACGATGAACTACTTAAAAGCTGTAGTTAAGGAGGCGTTAAGGTTGCATCCACCCATTCCACTACTAGTTACCCGACTATTGAGTGAAGATGTCATAGTAAATGGCTACAACATTGCTTCAGGCACACAGGTAAACAAATTGTGTTTTTTCTTAGTGTCGAAAACGAAGAATTGCTTTCAATCAAGTGGCTATAAGTTCACCTCTGCGGCCTTTTACACCGAAGTTCAACTCCACCTCTATATAAAAGATTGAGAATATAGTCTAGTGCACATGTTTGACAAACTTCAAAGGAGACGCAGGTGATGATCAATGCTTGGGCGATCCAACGAGATATTCCGATATGGGGATCTGATGCTGAAGAGTTTAAACCAGAGAGACATTTACATTCACCTGTGGATTATCAAGGACAAGATTTCAAGTACATTCCATTTGGATCGGGGAGAAGGCTTTGTCCTGGAATTGGATTTGCGTCGGCTTTGGTCGAGGTGACACTCGCCAACCTTGTGAAACGGTTTGACTTCATAGTCGGAGTTGGACCACATGTAGATGATAATAAGCCTGATGTCGCTGAAGTATTTGGTCTTGAAGTTGGACGAAAATTCCCTCTTATTGTCTATCCATCTGTTTCATTCACCATGTAAACAACTCTATTCATTGGCATGCATGCAGCCTTATATGAAATAGTTTATTTGGTAAAAGTATTCGATAATAAACATTTGGGTTTTATTTCCGGCAAGGTCGGGTTTCCTTTCCTTGCTACTTACATCACTTACTTGAACATGGTCATAACTGTATATGGGCTGGAAGTCTCGCATATCTTCACTCCTCTGCTTCTATTCCAATCATCCACCGCGATGTCAAGACGGCTAATATTCGCCTGGATCAAAACTTAACTGCAAAAGTAGCTGACTTTGGTGCTTCAAGGCTGATACCGATGGATAAAGAGCAGCTCACAACTATGGTGCAAAGAACTCTCGGTTACTTAAACCCAGAGTACTACAACACAGGGTTGCTGAACGAAAAGAGCGATAGTTATAGCTTTGGGATAGTCCTGATGGAACTGCTCTCAGGTCAAAAGGCATTGTGCTTTGAAAGGCCACATCACTCAAAACATCTGGTGAGTTTCTTTGCGTCTGCCACAAACATCATGGGTTTTTTATTTTACCCGGTAGCCTACATTCCCATTGCCAGGCCAGAGTCGCCCAATTTTACCAACTGTTGCCATTTGTTCTTAGGTTTTGTACGGGATGTTACAATATCATCAGCAGAGGGAGTCAAATATAAGGCTTGAGGTTTTGTAAGAGGTTTCAATCGGAGAAAGAGGGGGGCTACAATGAATTTTTCTCACCAGTTTTTAGACACATTTCTACTAGAGTACTGCCATTAATAGTGCAACGTCAAGAATTGGAACTTGATGTGAAGATAATTTTCATTCATGGAGAGTTATAAAAAAATGATATAGATGACTCATTCAGATAGTTTCGAAATTCCTAGAAAGGATAATTATGTTTGCAAATGAAAAAAGTCCTTATATGGACTTAAGTAGTCTCATAAACAATCGCATAATAGATTTGACAGTTATATGAGGATTGACGATCTATTTCCCCCCGAGAATTATTATATAGCATCAAAACTACTCCAAGTTTCAACCCCGTCTTGGATCCCCACAAATTGAAAGTCAAATACTTATTTCTCCCCGATATGAAAGTTCAAATCCAGTTTATCCATGACTAGTATCGGTTTACTGTATACCAATCAAACATTAACCAACCAAAAACAAAATTAAACCGATTTTTTATCGATTAAGACCTGATTACATCTATTAGACCCGTTTTTAATCCCCAAATATCAAAACCCCCAACTCAAAAACCCCCAAATTTGCATAAACCCTAAAGCGATGAACCCTAAATCGATTTTGAAATCGAAAACTTCGAGATCAGCGAAGACGAAATCGTCGATCCTGCGGTTATATTAACAGCCATCAAAAAAACACACAACACAAGACTCGAGGCAACACAAAGAGATCAATCTTCGAGGTGACGAGAAGAAAAAAAGGGATTTTCTATTTCTCAGTGATTTATGGGTTCTAAGGGTTTCGTTTACAAGTCGAGCTTTTTTGGGGGAGTGTAATCGCTGGTGTTTCTGCAATCGAGACGGATAAATGAAGTCGATGTTGAAGTAGAAGATGAAGAATACGAGACTTTCTCTTTATGTTTGTGGGTTTATCTCTTAAATTCCACCACTTAGACATGTGATTTTTATTTTTTTTTATAACTTTTCTCTTGGTGTTTCGCTGAAATGTCTTTTAATTTTGTAACATGCTTGATTTCACAGTCTTGTCAACAGAATTTGAAATCCTCTTAACTTCGGTGTGGTCTTCTTCCTCGATTGTTGGTATCATCAATTTGAGTTGGTTTTTAGGTATTGGAGTACAGTCTTGAAAGCCCAATTTCTCTGTTTTATTATTCGTTTAGAGATTTACATGCCCATTGTGGAATAAGTATTTGGAAATATAATTAATTTACTTTGTTCTTCATCTCTGATTATAATTAGTTGTTTTCGATTTAGGGATTAGTCGAGGTTTTTCTGCACTGTATTGATCAAGTGGTTTGTGTTTAACATGTTTACTCGGACATGAGTGTCGATGCTCACTAGGTTTTCGGGTCGGGATAAGGTCGGGTTTAATCTCGAGACTTGGTTACGAATTCGATTTACTAATAGCAATATATGGTTTGGTTCTGGATTTAAGTTGAAAACCGATAAAACCAGCGTATGTGGATAAACTGGATTTAAACTTTCATATTGGGGAGAAATAGGTCTTTAACTTTCGACTTGTAGGGATCCAAGACGGGGTTAAAACTTGAGGTACTTTTGGTGTTATATGATAGTTCTCGGTGGGAAATAGATCGTCAATCCATTATATGATGGACCTAGGCTACACTCATATGCTTGATCTGTCAAAAATCATAAGACGCTTTTTCTTGTCACATAAAGGTTACATTCAGAAGGAGTTTGGCCATTATATGATGGACTTTAGTGCTGCATCTAATGTTGGTCTCATTTATTATACATGAGATATGGACAACATGAGATTTATGACTAGCTATATGTTTACCTTGGGTGGTTCTAGAAAGCAACTATATATGTAGCCGACAACAACTTTTTTTTTGTTGATATGCATGTAATTTTATTAACCAAAAAAGGAACAGTTACATACTTAGAGCAGCTTTAGGATCTTTAGTCCAATGTTGGTATAGAGTTTACAGTCTGCTGATTTGTGATCCAACTTGAATCTGTAGTTTGATGTATGGATGATACAACAAGAAGAAGGAAAAAAAAGCAGATTTGGTTTAAGTGTCTCAAACACTCAGACCAAGAGAGAAGGTCTCAAGATAAAGAAGGGTGTCACAACTTCAGTTTGAGAGAGAGGTTCTACTTTACCAAGTGTAGGGTTTTGGTGTTAGGAGTATATATATTTCTCAACCTCATTTTATCTTCTCTGAAGCAAGAGAAGACACAAGTAGTGTGGCTTGCTATTCCAAAGGGGTAGGAGAGAGCTAGAGAGAGATGTAGATTCTCGGTTTATCTAGGCTTGTCCCCTTATTGTTCTTCTTCTTCCATTGTTCTCCATGTAGCTTTGTTAGGGTTGTAGCAAAGAGGGTGACGTGAGTGTTATCTCCGTTGAACCTTTGACGTGAGTGTTATCTCTGTTGTACCACTTGTAATTACACCGATTTATAGTGGATTGGTCGAGGGACCGTCTTCCGTCCCCAGATGTACCGCAAGAGAACTGGGTGAACAAATCTCTGTGTTTTTTTGTGTTTTTTTCGCTTTAACCAGATACGTGAATCATGTGTTGTTTGAGGTGAAATCGAGCATCGTTCCACAACAGAGTGGTAGCAGAGCACATGTTCGTTGATTCACGGAAAAGGTGGTGACTTAGCGAACTTGGAAGAACGAAAACTTGGAGGATTTATCAGATCTGCAACTGTGTGACTCAGAAAGAAAAATATGAGGGTTTGCCAGATCTGTGATATCCCTGGTTGATGGAGAAGGAGAAGATGGCGGTTGTTCTTGGTTGAAGACGTCGGTGTTAGAGAAAGGAAGAAGTCACAGTGCAAGATCCCATCGGATTGAAGAATTTATGGGTTTATGAAATCGACAAAATCTGTGAGTTGTTTTCTCTAATGATAGTTAAGATCTGTTACAACTGTGAGTTTGGTGCAAAGAACTTGCTGTGAAGTTTTTGAGACAAAAGGATTGGGAAGATCCAGAGACTGAAGCAAAGAACACTGACTTTGTTCTTGATCTGCGTTTATTTGTGGATGGTGTGTGGTGGAGGATTTTCCACTAGTTTGAAAGTTGGATTCAAATTCATGAATGGTGTGAGTCAAGGTTTTGTGGCTCAGGCATATGAAATCAGAATCGTTCATCATTCTTCTCAAATCTTGAAGAGAGCTGGTGTTACTCAGCTGGTGTCACAAGGTAACATTGTGATGATATCTAAAGTTGTTTCTGGTTTACTTGTGATCTGCATGTTCAAGGGAATTGAAATCTTGGTCGAACACATATGGTTGTATGTTGTTGATTTTACAAAGGATTACCCAAGGTTGTACTGGTTTCAAGTTGCTTGCTTTGGTTAAATCTGTGTGTGTAAGGTCTGATGCAGCTGGTGTTCAAGTTTTTTCTGAAGGTTAAGCTGTGAGTAACACAGGTGAATCTCATATCTGAAGGACACCTTAGAAGTTGGTATTATGTGTGTTGGTGGCCGTTTAATCAGAAGTTAAGGTTTCGGGTTATGAAAAAGTTGCAGATGAGAATGAAACAAGATCAAGTTAATCTGTTGGATCAAGACGCGTTAAGGAACTTGATGAATTCAAGGCTGGTTAAGCTTTGAGAAGGTTTAGTTGCAGAATCAGTCTCAGTCTCAGTGTTAAAGGTTAGATTCTTGTGAATCTGGTTAAGATCACAGATTGTAGATCATCATGGAGCTTGTAGCAACACGGGTAGTGTCCACAAAGTGTATGAAGGCTGCTGGGTATGTTTTTGTTTATTCAGTGGCACTTGTGTGCTGGAACAGATATGTGTGTTTCTGTTGGAACAATAGATGGATGGTTTTCTCAGAAATGGATTAGCCAAAAGTTCATTATGAATGAAATCATTGGAGAGTCGAGTTTGAGTTGTTTCTGATGACACTCTGAAGACTATTGATAAAGCAGATTGGGAAAATCTGTGTCTCAGAAACCAAGGAGAATGAACAGGTTTCTGGCTCTTGTGATTCAAGGTAGATGAGTCACACAGAGAGATGAGTTTCTGCTGGTTATAGGCTAAATTGACATGAAGACTCAAGGTGTTAAGGTTTGCATGATGATTAAGACAAGACATGAGGTTGCATTGATAATGAGTAGCCAGATCAGATTGGTTATCATCAATAGTATTATCAATTGGGAGCTGGTTTAGTTCTCATGGTTTACGGTTTGTTTTTCATCAGCGTTATCAATGAGAATATTTCTGTTACACAAGCAGGACTCATGATTTGCTCTTTGAAGATTTCAGATATACACTCTGAGACACTTAGAAATTTGCAGAAGGTTCAAGCACCATTAAGGAAAATCACAAGATTGTGATGAATGAGTAGAGGTTGTCTGAAGCTATAACTGGTTGCAGCTCATGAAAGGTCAGTATGACTGAGGCGGTGAATACCTGATCAGTTTGGTGTCAACATAAAATTAGAAGCTTCAATCAAAGAAAAATTGAAGTGAAGTGAGTTTCTTGTGAAAGCACATGGTCTTCTGAATGGTTGTTGTTCCAGGTGGAGCAGTTGTTGTTACAGCGCGTGTAATGCGTATTGAGAAGGTGTTTTGTTCTAGGTGGAGTTTTGTTTCTCAGAGGGTATCTTGTTCTGTATCAGTTTCAGTGTTTTGCCAAATAAGCAGTGTGTCACAGAACACATGTGGTTGAGCTAAATCAGAAATGGTTAAGCTTGGAGGTACAAAGGATCAGTTAAAGATCATTGGTTTGCTAGTTGTTATTTGGTTGGTTTTGGTTATATTTTGCTTCATATTTTGGTTGGGAAATTTCTCAGTGTTACCTTGCAATGGACCAAACCTCCTATGTGTGTCGAAAATCTTCCTAAAATAAGGCGTTAGGTGGCGTGTCATGTTGATTCGATGGCGGCACTCATAGTGTTTCATCATGTTTGCTTGAGAAAGGGTCAAGGTTCTTTGATTTCTTGTATGAGTTAAGATTGATGACGAATCAGTCTTTGTTCTCCCTAATCTGAATGTGAAGTAGAAGGCAAGTTTACTGAAATGTTGGTTGCTACAAACTCTCTGAGAATCAGAAGGATTATCTATCTAGGTATGGCTTGAGATGAAGAGTATAGAAGTGTTTTAGTGGATTACTGAAGGAGACAAGTGCGGGTGATGCATGTTATGTCTCAAGGCTATTTGCTTCTATGAAGGTTAAACTGTTGTGCACTTAGCATGAAACATGTTATCTCCAGGTTGATATGTGCTAGAAGAACTGGAAAAGAATCCTAAAAGGATGGAAATGCATGAAGGTCGAATTGCATTTGACAACAACAAGGGTATTCTGGTTTTGTCTGTGGGCATCATATGGTGATTGGCACTTGCAGGTTAGTCAAGTGGAAGCTCAATGTTTTGAAAGCATGTTGAAAGGAACTAATGAGCTAAAGTTATCAAGATTTAAATATGAGAAGGAATATGATGTTGATGCCAAGTTTGGTGGAGTTTGGAACTGTTGGTGTATCGCATGCTTGTTTTATAGCTAAAATTAATATCAAGGATTCTAGAAGTTGATGTGAAAGAGTTGTATGGTGGTGTCTCAGGCGTATCACATGATTTGTGGATATGAGACATGTTTTAAAGACTGCCAGTAGTGGGTTTTAAAGCTATTGGTGGATTCTGTTTTTAACAAGGTGTGTGTGAGTTATTCACATGTTATCGTGGTTTAATCAAGTCTGAAGCTTGGATTTGGTTTCAATCTGTTTTGTTGTCTGTTTTGGCAATGGTTGCTAGTAGTGAGTTGCTACTAGTGTTGATCTGTTTTGTTCAGTCAAAGTTGACCTTTGTCGAAAGTCTTCGCAGCTGGTAGGTGTTGTGCGGCGTGATCTTTTGATATTCAACATCGGTACAGATTTGACTCAAGGCAGAATGTGTGAAACAAATTGTTGTAAGGTTGATCTCAGGTTAAACAGTGGTTATTAGCTGGTTGTTGAGATTGTTTACAAGGTTTGAATCAAGGGCTTCTGGATTTGAGGCGAAGGTGATTCTTAATTTTCTGAAGTTGATTCAAGTTCTGCAGAGGGACACGTATGTCAGTCACTGCTACAGGTTATGGTTTTAACAGAGACCATAATGGAAACTGTGTGATTGAATGGTTCATAAGTGGTGTAGTTTATGGGGTATCTATTGTGATAATCGGTTTTGATTATAAGTTACTCATTTTAGTTGGTGTTACTGAGTGTTTTTTCACAGGTTTCTGGCTGTGAGGATCAATGAGGAGTCGAGCTAAACATGATCGTGTTGAAGCTGGTTTTACAACTCAAGTGGACATTGGAATGGTAATGGCTATGAAAGGCTCTATGGTTTTATTAGCTTGAGTGCATTGAACGTGGTGTCTGGTTCATTGGTGGTTATGAAGGTTTATGTGTTTAAGCTTGTTGAAGTGTTGGTGCTATGAAAGGCTTATACAGGTTATTAGAGAATGGTTTTCCCAAGGTTCGAGCTGGGTTTCGAAGGTTCTATGAGGCAGATTTCAAACTTGAATCAAGGTGGAGATTGTTGATTTGTGATCCAACTTGAATCTAAAGTTTGATGTATGGATGATACTACAAGAAGAAGGAAAAAAAGCAGATTTGGGTCTCAAACACTCTGACCAAAAGAGAAGGTCTCAAGATAAAGAAGGGTGTCACAGCTTCTGTTTAAGAGAGAGGTTCTACTTTACCAAGTGTAGGGTAATGGTGTCAGGAGTATATATATTCTTCAACCTCATTTTATCTTCTCTGAAGCAAGAGAAGACACAAGTCGTGTGGCTTGCTATTCCAAGGGGTAGGAGAGAGCTAAAGAGAGATGTAGATTCTCGGTTTATCTAGGCTTGTCCCCTTGTTGTTCTTCTTCTTCCATTGTTCTCCATGTAGCTCTGTTAGGGTTGTAGCAAAGAGGGTGACGTGAGTGTTATCTCCGTTGAACCTGTGACGCGAGTGTTATCTTCGTTATACCACTTGTAATCACACCGATTTATAGTGGATTGGTCGAGGGACCGTCTTCCCTCTCCAGACGTACCGCAAGGGAACTGGGTGAACAAATCTCTGTGTTCTTTGTGTTTCTTTTGCTTTAACCAGATCTGAGAATCATGTGTTGTTTCGAGATAAAATCGAGCATCGTTCCGCAACACAGTCTAATGTTCTCTAGAGAACCATTCTTGAAAAAGATTCTTAAATGTAGGTCGATCTTTTCTTTTAAAAAATGGTATCTCTTACAATCATGTCAATTTTTCCGAAGATGAAAGATGCTGGAGATGAAACATTTGCGTGAAGCCAAGAGTTCCTCTCCTTCTAGATAAGGTATATCGTCATTTGACAAACAACCCGTTTGAGAGTTGTGGAGACATTTGCTGACCTGGTCAAAAGCCAAGAGATCATGATGGACCAGTTGTGGAAGATCACTAGTAGTGGTAGTAGTCCCAATCTAGGAAGAATCGTCGCCCAAAATTTCTCGTCAAATTCACAGTGCGGAAGAACATGGTCACGAGTCTCTGACATTAAATTAAATGTGTTGTAGGCTCCGGGAATATTAACATTCCATGCATTGAGGCGATATATAATTGGCAGCCTATTCAAGTTTGCAATCCAGAAGTTGAAGGCTATCTTGGGAACATGACCCACCAAACCGCTTTAACCCATGAAACATGATTAGAGGTTAGTCTCATATGATTCCAATAGTATCTAGAGGAGAAGGACATGAGTTTCAAGTACTCTATCGACCAATACCAAAGATCTCCCACAAAAACCTCATCCTTGTTCGATGGTCCATGTTGCACCTAGAGATCCTGACTCATAAAAAAGCACCTGGGCATCCCTAGATCTTCCAGAGGTAGTCAAACCATATTGTTCTGAGAAAAGCATCTGCCACTAAACTCCGGATGTTGATTCCAAGTTTATGAGGCCAATGGATCCACAGATCCATGTGAAGTCTAGTGTTGTAGATGACAGAGGAGATTAGTTGAAGCCATCCAACAAAGTAAAGAGCTTTAACGATCCAATTTTTAAATGCGATGTTCATGACAACGAATTTTTCTATCAATGTGTTGTAGATGAAAACGATTTTTTCTATGACTCAAGCAGATAATGTGCCTTTGACATAATTTTCTATCAATGTGCTATATTGTTGTAACATCTGATTTCTGAAAAATGGAGGTGTATGTAGAAAATCATAAAAGAATTGGTTTCATCATCTATATCACTAAACTGCATTTATATTTCCATGTTTTGTCCCATTAAAAGACAATTTTTAGTAAGTCACCAATTCTGAAATTGCTCGAACTCAAACAAGCTTAATTAATGGTGGAATTCTCCCTTGATGAGTTTCGCAAAAGTAATGTGCATATTTATGATATAGATAGTCAAAACAAATTTTTGAATTCTTCTCATGCACCACATTTTTCCAAAAACCTGGGTACAAGTCTTGTGACCAGTTGAGTGCAACCTGTTTAGCCAAGGATCAAGTCCACTACTAAAGAACCAAGCATATTGATATGAAATATCATTTTTCGAAGAGTGAGAAGATGATAAAGGTGATTGTACTAAAGCGGTATGGTTTCCATTAGCCACATCCAAATTCTCCTTCATAACTTGGATAGCCTATCAAAATCGCCTGGTTACGGGAGACAAAATGCTTAAATGGAATGTGAGTGCAAATGCGCAGTGTGTTCTTGGTCAAGCCGAGATCGAAACACGAAATCATTTATTTTTCTCATGTAGTTACTCATCTCAATTCTGGTCCTCTCTCACACGGAATCTTCTCCGAGAGTGTTTCACAACAAGATGGGGTAGTCTTATCCCACTTCTCCTTGAACCATCACGACCGCCACTACAAAAGTTTATACTAAGGTATGTTTTCCAACTTACAATTCACAGTCTTCGGAGAGAAAGAAATGAAAGGCAACATGGTGCAACGCCCATCACAGCTCAAAAGATCATCAAATTCATCAATAAGAAAGTCAGAAACAGGCTTAGTACGATCCCATCAGACTCCGACTCAGCATACGAAGGAGGAATTCGCTATTGGTTCCAACTCCGCCACTCATAGTTTAAACAACGCTCTGTTTCGCTAATGTCCTCTGTTTTTCAAGCTTTCAAAACTCTATCAGCTCTCTATGAAGCATTTTTGTAACATAGTTTTTTTGGTGAATATAATTTTACATTCATACAAACAAACAAAAAATGATAAAGGTGAATAAATTAGGGACTAAATATAATCCAACTGATAAGTTTAGGGATATTAATAAGGGCTCAAACTTCTAGGGCCGGTTCTCGTCCTGAAAATAAACAAAAACTCTGGTCCTTTTTTTTGTTCTTTAGAGATTTCGGGCTCAATTAGGACCAAGCTAAATGTAGAAAATGGTTTAAACAGGGCCAACCCTAATTGAGGTTTATAATTTTTTCGAGGAAGAAGAAGCAAAAAGTCTATCTTTTTTTTCCATCAAAACCGCAAAATTGTGATTTCTCGTAAAAAATGCAAATCACATTTTTCAGTCAAATGACTCAAATCCACAAAACCATATTTTTCCGCGAAAACCACAAAATCATATTTTTCCGCCAAAACCAGAAAATCATATTTTTCTACCAAAACCGTTAAATCATATTTTCCCCCAAAATCGTAAAATCATATTTTCCCACAAAAACCATAAAATCATGTTTTCCCGCTGAAACTGCAGAACCACAATTTCCCGCCAAAATCGTAAAATTATATTTTCCCGCCAAAATCGTAAAATCATATTTTCCCGCCAAAACCGTAAAATCACATTTTTCCGCGAAAACCGTAAAATTGTATTTTTCCGCCAAAACCTTAAAATATTATTTTCCCGACAAAACTGCATAATTGTGTTTTTCCGTCAAAACTACAAAATTGAAGTTTTTTGCCAAAATCGTAAAACCGTATTTTTTGCAAGAACCGCAAAATCATATTTTCCGTCAAAATCATAAAATTGTATTTTCCCCAAAACCGTAAAATCGTATTTTTCATAAAATTAATACTGTTATTTATTAAATAGAAGTAGACAATTTAAACATATAAAAATAAAAAAAAAATAAAAAAAAAAGACTAATAAACTTGAAAAAGACTACAATAGGGCTAAAAGAGGGCTCAACCCTATATCATAAATTCTGGCGGGTTCAAATAGGGTTAGGACTCATTTAGGGCCGAGCTTACAAAAACAGGGCTGGACTAACATCCCTAGATATGTTCACTAAACCTGTTTTTCATTAACACTGTTTGGTCTTGCTAATTGTCAAAATTTGTTAATCGTCCTAAGGGGAATCTGAGACAAAATTTGGCATTGTCTTGAGGATTCAAGTCCAGGTGAAGATTAGTTAATATGCCTCGAATCTATTTGGGCATAGCGTGTCGGATCCATTTAGGGTCGAATTAGGATGTCTCA
Organism: Kernera saxatilis; assembly: GCA_900406395.1. Taxonomy (NCBI): domain Eukaryota; kingdom Viridiplantae; phylum Streptophyta; class Magnoliopsida; order Brassicales; family Brassicaceae; genus Kernera; species Kernera saxatilis. The sequence continues at coordinate 25,923 of OVAY01001001.1, forward strand.
ATAAAAATTTTGCCTCTAGTAATAAAATCAGTCGCCTTTGCCTGTCGGCAGAGCCAACAATTCTGCCTCGAATCTAAATATGTTTGTTTTTTGTTTATGCCTATGTTTTTCTTTCTCATATTAACATGCTAATCTTTTTTTCTGTCAAAAAAAAAAAACATGCTAATCTTTATTATCTTTTTTTTTTTGGTATCATAATCTTTATTATCTTGTATGTATTTTCCTGCTTTTTCCATTTAGATTCAGGCAAGAGTGCAACCATACGAGGGTAGAGCAAGTACATAAGCATCTTATGGTCAGAGGAGCCTAGACAATCAATCCATAAAGAGATCCCCTTGCTTAAGAGAGATATGATATGAGTGGAGCGCATGCACAACAATCACTACTTTGTTTTTCACCTACTAATTTGTCTTATGTGGACAAAAGGTGCCTTTGCCAAAATAAAATTAAAAGCTTTGCAAAAAGTTTCCAAATCAACCGTGTCGTATGTAAAGATAATGAATCAATCATTAAAGGGGAATAGACTTTTTTAAACCTAACTTAATGGACGTCATAATATAAATTAACCCTAGTTTAGAGTTATTGATCCTTATTATTGTTACATCATTATCGTAGAATTCAAAAAATTTATAAAGGATGAGCTATTTTTTTCTTTTTTTTTAACTCAAATTTTCATAAATAAACCAAAATTACAAGCACCCACCGACGGGTTTTCAAAATACAAAGCTTACATACTTACATACTTACCTAGCACAACCTTAGTTCTGAAAAAATTCAAACCAAGTAGACAAAAGAGATACCACGGAGGGAAGGTTTCTTTGAGATCTAGAGAAAGGATCTAGCCTACTTCTAATGGTAGAGTTGATATCCAGGATGAGAGAAGAGGCTGGCCGAGACACCTGAGTATGCAGCCTACAATTCCTCTCCCTCCAAACAGCATAAATAGAGGCTTGGAAAGCTAGTTTAAGGATTAATGCAACATTTAAGTTTCCTGAAGGGTCTTTAATCCATCTAAGCCCATGTTCAAGTAAACTTGGTCTGTAACATGAGCTCTAGATGTGAAGAAAGACCAAACCTCATTCGAAAAAGTGCAATCGAAAAATAAGTGATGAATCGTTTCGTCATGAGCATTGCAGAGTAAGCAAACTGGAGGGACCGGGATTCCCCAACTTAACAAACAGTCCCGAGTATGTAACCTTTTTCTCGCCACAACCCAGGCAAGGAAAGCATGTTTCGGGATACTTCCCTTGAACCAAATCCCCTTGTGCCAATCTACTTCGATTCCGGGAGGATTAAGATTGTGCCATGTCTCTGATGTTGAAAAACTTGAGGAAGGAACGTTATCACCTATCTGCCATAAGAAACGATCATCCTCCTGAGAAGGATCAATGATATTTGCCGGAGGTAACCACTGTCTCAGTAACGCAATAACCGGATTTCTACTCCTGCTCGAATCTAGCCACCAAGCACCATCGATGATTGCTTCAACAACAACCGAATTCACTTGGAGACCCGATAACCTGGGACTCGTATCTCCGGTGACCTCTAACAGAGGCCCAAGCGAGGTCCAATTATATGTCCAGAACCTACAAGTAATTTCAGAACCCACTTCACAAAAAATAAACGGTCTTGCCAAACTTCTCAGCTTATAGAGATTTCTCCAAATCCAACTTTCTGCACAATTTGAATCTAGATCCCAGAAACTCGACGATCCGATCAAGTGTTTCCTAACCCAAGAAACCCAAAGAGAACCCCCACCAAAAAAGATCAACCAAATAAGTTTCAGACTGAGGACCTTATTCCAAGGTAACAAATTCCTAAGACCCAGTCCTCCACTCTTCTTAGGAGTACATACCGAATCCCAACTTACCTTTGCCCCTCTCCACAAGAAGGCCGAACACATCTGTTCAATCTCAACAAGGCATTGGTTCGGTAGTAAGAAAATTGAGGCCCAAAACGTGATAGTCGAGTAGATGATTGACTTTATCAATTGTAACCTACCAGCAAAAGAGAGATGTTTCATTGTCCAAGAATCAAACCGTTTTGATATTCTATCCATCAACGGTTGATAATCCTGTTTTATGAGTTTCTTCGAGGCGAGAGGGACTCCAAGATATCTAACAGGAAAGGAACCACTTTGCAAGCCGACACATTCTGCCAACTCCTGCGTTCTTCTGAAATTTCCCCCATCCAAAAACAAGGCCAATTTTTCCTTGTTTAAACTCAAACCAGAAGAAACTATGAACTGCTCTAGAATCGATAAAATGCCCATCAAAGACGCCTCTGAACCATCAAAGAATATCAGCACATCATCTGCGAAACTCAAATATTTGAGTAATTAAAGGAGACTCACACATAAGATGAATGACAAAATCCTGATTCACCGCCCCCTGATCCAGTTTTTTCGATAAATAATCTACGTTCTATATAGACGAATCAAACCACCTTATACGAAAACTCCAAAACCTCATTATTTCATACATCAATCGTAAATTACTGGACAATCGTTTCACCACTATAAGACTTGTTTGATGAAATTTTAAAAATTATCCAGGCCTGGCGGGCCAAAGATGTAAACTCGTTGATTACATCAGCGGACACGACCCGGCCAGTAAGCCCATGAGTATATCGTCGACTTTAAAATTTTAGATAGCAATTAAAAATTATGGTAGCAAAATCGTAAATATATTGAATGTATTTTTGCATGTGTTTTAGAAGGTATTGTGATATCGTTTAAAATAGAGAAATTTGGAAAAATAAGACAAATTAACTTATCTATTGTCCTACTGAACCTTTATAAATATATATTGGAAAATTAAGATTTTGTATTAAAAAAATCCGTTTTTACCCTTAAATAATAAAAAAAAAAAAAAAATTGTTAACTTTACAATTACAAATATTCTCTACAACAGAAACTCAAACCCTCTTCCTCTGTTTTTTTGTTATAAACCTCTTCTTCTTCCTCTATTTCTCTGCCGATAGAGAAACTATCGTCGTCTAGTCATCTCCCATTCTCCGACAAAATTGTTTCTAGCTGAAATTTTTTGTTCTCTGAATTAGTTATAGCTTTGACTTTTTTTAAGGTCTGTCAACAAATAGTTAAAACTTATGATTGCTGGTACACATTAGGGATTCCAAAAATAAAAGCTTTATTGTGATAGCTTTTTTGGTTGCCAAGCAAATGATGTTTCTTTCACCGACATTTTTAAACAATTTCGTTAGTATTAGTGTGGAATTTCATGCTTATGCATTTTGTCATCACTAAGCACATACACTGTGTAGGAGATTCATGGAGACAAAAGCTTAATAAGCCACAATAATGCGTAATAGCACAGTGATTAGGCGTTTGTTTTGTTGAAATCATATACAAATGTTATTTTATCTCTTTAGTTTCTCACTTTTGTCTTGTCTTGGCATTGTTCTTTAGTATCTTTTTCATCAGCTTATGTGTCATCGGTATCCTGAAGATGATGAAGAGTAACTTTTGGCTTTTAACGGAGAAGAAGAAGAAGAAAGAAACGGAAAGAAACAGAGAAGATGAGAGCGAAGAAGATAGAAAAACGTGGAAAAGATAGATATGGGAAGAATATTGAGTTTTGTTATCCTAAATTTTTTCAGATTTTCATAACTAATTACGTAGAAGTCATATTCTAAATTCCGTAGAACAAAGAGAGAACGGTAGAACGTTTATTCTACAGAAATTAGAATATAGAGAAAATGTTAGTATATGTATTCAAAATTTGGTAGAATATAAAGCAAACATTAGAAAATGTATAGAGCAAATGTTAGAATATAGAGCAAATGTTAGAATATATATTCTAAATTTGGTAGATTATAGAGCAAACAGCAGAACACATATTCTACACAATCGTAGAACGTAGAATATGAATTCTGGATTTCGTAGAACAAGAAACAAAAATATTTTTCAACATTGTGTTTTCCAAAAACGATATTTCAATATATTTTCATGGATATTTCTTTCTTTTTTGTATTTTCCTAATTTTTCAAGATTTTAAAAAGATTTATTTTGTATTTATTACATTTAATTAAGGTTAGTTTAGTCAAAAAAATGACAAAAGTCAATAAAAGTTTAGTGGAACAATAAATGAGTTAATTTGTCCCATTTTTCCAAATTTCTCTTTAAAATATCATATTAGTATTTAAAACACACGTGCATTGCATGATATTTCGCAATTCATTGTTTTTACAAATAAATGACTAACATATGATCATCTAGTGCATTTACTCTAAAAGAATAAGTTTGGATACATGAATTATATAGGACCATCCATTTAGCGAATATAAATCATCCAAGTAAAATCTATTCAAACAGAACTTCATACAGTTTGGTCTTTAGAATAACATTTATTTTATTTAAATCATTATGATGAATGGTACCTTTCTTCCATTGTATTTAGCAAACTAGACTTTTTTATATGAAAATATAAACGCATTCAAGATTGCTATTTTACATTAAACTGCCCATGAATATATTGTTTTATAAGGATTCCAAAATTAAAACTCATATTAGACGCAACAAAAGATACGATTTGTGAAGGTTGTAGAGAGGATCAACCGTTTTTATGGATGATTAATATAAATACTGAGTAAAAATTTTACAAGAATTGTGTTAACGCAATTGCTGATATTTTGATAGAGTATTTGCCAGAGTAGAATCGGTCCCTATCTTTCTACTATAAAATAGAGAAATTAGCTTCCGATCTTGGTTTACCATATCAGATGATCGACATATACATTGACAATTGTATGATTTATTGGAAATCCAACGCAAACTATTTAGCGTGTCAATTTTTTTTCAACCCTCGATATCAAGTTACTAGTGAAAAATTTGAGTCCCATATAAGCGTATTGGTATTTGACATAAACTGAAAGGCTCAAAAGGTTATATCAATATAAGCATGTGGCGGGTCCATTGAGATGCATGGCATGTAGAACATTCAATAAAAAATAAAAAGTGTGCATGTAGAGATATGGAAACACTTTTAGTCAGTTAATCCGAGTTTTGCATTTGAAAGAAGCAACATCTACCTAGGATTATATGTGGTTAGTTTCAACCAATTTGGAAAGAATGGGAGGCAATATTCATTGTGGTCAGTCATTGTCACAACTTATAAATTGCCTTCATCTTTCTGCATAAAATGAGAGTTTATGTTCCTCATCATACTTGTTCCTCGTTCAGAACACCTAAGCGATCTCTAGATGTGTTTTTGTAGCCACTAATTAATGAGTTGCAATAGTAATGAGAGCATGGTGTTCAGGCCTTCAACATTTCATATCAGCATAATTTTATTATGTGTGTGGTACTTAATTATATGGACCATCAACAATTTTTCAGTATATGGATAATGCTAATCGGATGGACAATGCATGTAAAGTTATCGTGTTTGTTTTGTCAGAAAAATATTGATGCAGACGAAATATTTGTTGGTTTGATTGTCATATACACTTTCTACCAAGAACACATCTTTATCGTCGGGGGCAAGATGTTGTTTAAGAAGAAATGAATTGTTCATGATGATCCACTGCTTGAGTTAGACGGTAACTATATATTGATGCATATAGCGGTTTGGTTTTCTTTTTTCCATTTAAAAAAAAAATCAATATTCATATTTTGGTTGATCTAATTTTTGTAGGTTTAAGCATGACAATGGTAAAAGTCCAAAAGCGATATTAAAGATGCTTAAATTGGATTTCCTAGGAGCTATGATCATATCCGACATTTTTAGCCTCCCGAGGGACGTCAAAATATGCTAACTCTGAGCATTTTCGGTAAGCTAATTTATCATTTTAAATTCATTTCTAAAGTTAATAATCCTTCATCTATTTTTGAAAATTTAATTTCAGCAAGAGTTTAATTGAAACCCGAAGATTACAACAATGAGAACTTAAACTCGAAACAAGGGGGAAAGTTGCGGTTTGCAAACGAGAATATTTTATTTTTATTTAAAATTATTATATTTATCATAAAATATTTTGTCGAAAATCAGTCAGAATTAATATCCATCAGAAATTTATTGAAATTCAGATAATCAGATTCTAGCTTAAATCTTTTTCGATAACAAAATAAATTTGAAATCTGTCAGAGATTTGGACCATCTTCCAACCGATAATTCCAATGAATTTTCCGATAGATGTATCGGTCGGATAATTCTGATATAAATTAATCTCCGATGAACAATTTCTCACGAACATTGTTCCCTCATTTGTTTTGATTTTAAAGTTTTGAATAATAATATTGAATATTGACAAAAACAAAAAAATGTAGATAAAATATTATATAACAGAAATTTACCCCAAAAAAACTATTATATAACGGAAATAAAGGTGACACATGTACTGAAGCAACGTGACGAGTAATTCATTATAATGGAATGTGACATGTCAAAATTTGAGTGGTAGACGTGTTGCCTCTCTTAATTGCAAACAGCTTGAAAGCAACATATGATTTATACATTATATCCATTATATCCATGCCGATCTTGAAATATAGGACGTTAGAAACAATTACAGTTTGTGCACCAAATGATTTATACCATTTTTTTTTTTTAACAGTTTAGAGCCAAATGATTTCTGTATATTAGCTCTTAATAATTTGGAAACTAAAGCCAATGTTTTGTCCGGCTCCCTCAGAACCAGTCTTGATTGTATCGATCATCCTTATAGAACATATTACTTCAAATTTGATGAGAAACCTAGAACATAATCTTGTTCATTGGTCATAATCTAAGAGTTTACTGTTTATATAGCTAGAAAATGATACTCTGTTTCAAAATAATTGATTTTTAAAATTTTAGCACATATATTAAGAAATCATTTAATATTTATTATTTTTTAAACTAAAATATCATTTATTATCTAAAGAAACAAAATTCAACCAATCATAAAACAATCTACAAAATAAAAATAATCAAAAACAAAAAAAAAAAATTAATTTTGCATTGAAAGTTGAAAACATCATATAATTTGAAATAAAAAAAATTTCTACAACATCATCTATTTTGAAACGAATGGAGTATTAAACAATTTACATAAAATATATCGAATATATCGATAATAGAGAGATTATACAGTATACAAGTGAAGATAATAAGCTTTATTATCAACAGTTAAATTCTAAATATCAGAAAAGATTATAAACCAAAAACTTGAAACTTATCATTTATCAAAATAAAATCGTTCATTCAGTTATATATTGAAATTGCTAACTTTATTTATGCGTGATCTAAGAAAATGATACCAAACAAAAAAATATAATAATAATAATAATGAAAAACTGCTACCGCCGAATGTATATAATCTTGACATTTATAAACATCGGCTAATATTTTAGTGTTTTGTAATCTCAATGATTTACATAGTAACAGGTGGTTCTTTAAATCACTGTCGCATCCATAAATTCTAGTTCAACTTTGTGCCAGATGTCTAGGCAACAAATCCAAATTTACAAGAAAGTCATTTTCATTTGCATTTTTTGTTTCGCTTCTTTACATATTATTGTCAATTTCATTTAATTATATAATGCTACTGACCCCAATCACAGACTTGAATCAATGCATGCCGTTGAACATTGACACAATCAGTCATTGCCATGTGTCCTCCACATCAGTCATAGACTTTCTTCTTTTGATTGCATAGCCAATCAGTTATTTCATAACGTGGCATCGAGCGAAACCTTCCCTCTCAATTATTTACTTTACTTTAAAATTATATTGGTTCAATAATATTGAAAATTTTATTGTTCCTCTTAGCCCATAGAACAGTTTATCAAATAAATAGATCGTAAGTACAAAATTTTGTTCTCAGAAGTGTTTAGCAAATGAAAATGAGATGACTATCTTAACAGAGTTAAGAGACAACTATAAAAGTTTAACTTTGCAGTATTGTGTTACATTCGAAGTTCGCCATCTATTTCAAGATATATTATTTAGAATAATAAAAAAAAAATGAGATTTAGAGGTTTGCTTGTTTTTTTGAGGCAATGTTTTCAGATTTCGTATTCTGTTTTTTTTTTCTTTATTTTCTATAAACTTTAACTTTTCAGTATGCGGAGTTGGAAACTTTGATCGGGACGATAAATTGTATTTTGTTACATTCATAATTGGTCATCTATTTCTAGATAGATTGTTTAGAGTTAATAAAAATAATATGAGATTTAGAGGTTTGCTTTTTTTTTTTTACGCTACTAACAATGTTTTCAGATTTTAAATTCTGTTTTTTTTTCCTTTATTTACTATATGTCACACAATCTGAATAGTAAAACAGATTGTTTGGCTTGTAACACTACTACTTATTTTTAAAAATTTTACGTAAAATGTGTTACTCCAATTTGGTTGACCAAAATTTTTGTTTAATATATGTTTCTAAGTTGACCAAAAAAAAATTTATAGTTTAAATTATAAAACGTTCACAATCCCATCACTAATACTCTGTTCTAAAAAAAAAAATGGAAAACCTTAAATTTTCCTTACACGTAAAGAGCTTCACAAATTCCTCCCCACCAAACATGAAAACCTGGTATTTCCAAACTTAATGTGGAAAATGTTAAGAACAAGTTTACTAAAACATGCCTTTAAAAGAAAAAATTTGGCTAGTTTGAAAGTTAGATGGACGCATATACCAAACTTTGACCGAAATGTAGAAAGTTTATTGCGTAAACTCTTTACCTTTACATATTTTTCACTCTTCGAATTAGTATGGTTTTGTAGAAAAACAGACATGGTGCTTACAAAATATCAAGGGTAATTATGAATGCCAGTTTATAAAGACTAGTTAATATATTTTTTTAATCAAAAAATTTTGGACCTATGTCAATAATTTTTTCAAACCGTGGATGAAAGTAAATTTTTTTACTCTCTTCTTTTAACTGATCTGGTGGTATTGCGCCGGTTAAACTATCGATGATGATAGTTGATTAGTTAATATTTCTGTACAAATTAGAACATTTTACTTTTGATAATTCATATGATAAAATGAATGCACAATTCTTATTTATTTATTTTTTGGTATAGAAATAAAACAAACAAAGAGAAAGGATCACCACCCAAGTTTGGTTATAATTGATTAAATGCCAAAGGTTTCATTTCAAAATCGGTGGAAGTTTCTTGCATTTTCTACGAGACCCCAAAAGCAATTATTAGTCTTTGTTTTTCCATCTCAGAGGCAACAAATTTTTTTTTTTTGGTTAACAAATCATAATTAACTATTTTATAACTTTTTGGAGTCGAACTCCCGGTGGAGAAGGCAGAGATGACTTTAACCGTTTGACTAAAGACATTCTACAAATACTATTTTTTCAGAGGCAATATTTTAATACAATTTTTTTTTGTTACATAACAAAAGAAAAATAACTCAACAAATTAATAAATAATCTCCCATTGTCACACCCATCTTTATTATATGAATGCACTCACTATAGATAAATGTGAATAAGGTGACTACTCATGCACCACTTTATATAGTACAAAGAGAGAAGCCTTTCTTCTTCACTTCACCATTAGCTCTCTTTAAATCCATTTCTCTTCTCCTCTTAATTTCTTCAAGAACATAAAAACCCAAAACTGCAAAAAAGATTTTCTGTGAGTGAAAATGGGAGTGGAAGGAACGATGGAGTATATATCGGAATTTTTGAAGAAGAGGAAGAGGAAGAAGAAGAAACAAATGCAGACAGTAGCTCTCCGAGTTGCTCGTATCGACTGTGAAGGCTGTGAACGTAAGATCAAACATATCCTCTCCGGTGTCAAAGGTATGTTCGTATTTACATATATGTATGGTCTACTCTAACATGGAAGCTTGTTCACTTCTATATAATTATAAAAGATCAGTTTTAACCAATGGATAGAGATTTGCCATGTTGGTCAAAGCCACGTATCATATTTCCATCCATTTCTTTTCGATCTTAGATTGCAAAAAAATTTGGTTTTCTGTTGGTCTCCACAATATTCTGAGTTTGGATCTTGGATACGAAAAAATTTGGTTGTGTTGAATCCTCATGGCAAATATGAGTTATTATTTCACGCCGAAGTCAGACTAATCTCCGGAATTTGTAGAGCGCATAATATTTTTCGACATATAAAATATCCATAGTAACCAACCATAGTTCAAGTGATTAAAGTTCACCTCTGCGAAATTTTTCACTAGAGTTCGATTTCACCTCTCCAGAAAGGGTTGAGAACAGTAGCTTATTATACTTTGTTGACAAAAAAAAAACATAAAATCTCGAACTCTAGTCTCCAGATTTCAAAATGAGTCATTGGACTTTTGGATAACCATGAATTTAGTTAAATTTCCGAAAAATATTAGTCGGGCACTAGTTAGGAGAAATCTCAGATTATCTGGTCCTAATTACAAAATTGATGGACTCGTCGAACGTAAAAAAATGTGACCTTTTTATTATAAAAAAAAATCAGAAAATGTATTTAATTTGCATTGGACTCATTTTGTGTAGGCGTGAAGTCTGTGGACGTGGACGTGAAGCTGCAGAAGGTAACAGTGACAGGATACGTGGATCCTAAGAAGGTTTTGGAAGCGGCCAAGTCGACAAGGAAGAAAGTGGAACTATGGCCTTACGTTCCGTACACAATGGTGGCTAATCCGTACATATCTCAAGCATATGACAAGAAGGCACCTCCGAACATGGTTCGGAAAGTTCCCGACACGGCCTCCGTCAATGAGACCACTGTCGATGAATCTTACACCATTATGTTTAGCGACGAGAATCCTAATTCTTGTTCTATCATGTAGACAAGTGTGTTTCTTATAAGTTGATTAATTATATATAAGTATATATAGAGGTTAAATTTTGGTAATAGTGAACTATATAAGAATCGTTGTGTGGAAGTCGGGTTATCAATGAGCTATAATGTGAGAAAATCGAAATTTCTTTTAACAATTAAAAAAGAAACTTGAATCAAAATTGAGTATTGGTTCAGGTGTCTCAATCGATTGGTTTGAAAGTCGAAATTAAATAAACTGATATAACCATTATGTTTTTGTTTTTGTCTTTTTGGGTTAAAATATAATCATAACCATTCTGTTTAGCCACGAGAATCCTAATTATTGTTTTTATCATGTAGAGACTAGAGAGTGTGCATTTTTTTATGAGTTTAAATAATTTCTAGATGATATTAGCACGGAACAAAGAAACTTAGTAGTTAACAAAAAAAAAAAAAACAAAACAAAGAAACTTAGTAAAAACAAATAATGGGAAAAATAAAAATAACTAAATTATTAAAATTATGAAAAATAAAAATTGTTAAAATATTTAATAACATTTTTTAAAAATTTTTTTTTTTATCATATTCAAAAAATATTACTTTTATTAAAAAACAAATCTTTATAAATATATATGTATAGTAAGATTTAGGAAACTAATAATTCTAAAAATGATATGCAATTGATTGTGTTTGTGTAATTTAGTTATGATAAAACTGCATGTAGGAAATGTAATCTTCCAAAAATATCCTTCAAATATTGATACAAAGCATTAGGATTTTTTAAAAAATCTAATCTAGTGGCATACTATGTAAATATAATCACATTAAAGATTTAACTTTTTACAAAACTTATTTTATTATATAAATAAAGTAGATATGATTATACATATAGTATCATGGATTTTGGTAATAGTGAACTAAATAAGAATCGTTGTGCGGAGTTCGGGTTAGAAAGTGTAACGTGAGAAAATAGAAATTATTTTTCAACATATTTGTCTTGATAAACAAACTTTCGAAAACACTATAGCAAAACCTCTCTGCCACAGTTCCCAATGAAAAATCAATGGTTTCCCCCTTCCACCGCTGGTGGAAGCTCTGATCGCCCACCGCCTGATGCAGCGCATAAATGGAATTATTCTCTTAATGTATTATTTCTATTTTATGTATTTTAGTAGTTTTCTTATTTTAATTAAGATTAGGGTTTTTAGGATTTTTAAGCTTTCTTATAAATAGCTGTTTAGGCTTATTGTTTTATAGAGACGTGTATTGATTAATAAAGAACTTTTGCTTTTGAGAGAAGAGTATTCTCTATTCCTTGTGTTGATTCGATTAAGTTCATCAAACAAGAAGCCTTGTGTAGATTTGATTAAATTCATCTCACGAGAAGCGGTTCCTAAGTGTGGATTCTTGAATCCCTTGGTTGAGCTGACAGNACTGACAGGTCCCAAGTGAGAATTCTTGAATCCCTTGGTTGAGCTGTGTTTATCGTTGCTTCCGCTACATCAGTTGGTATCAGAGCTGCGTCCTTTGATTTCTTAATCGAAGACCGATTCTGGATGTCATGTTAATTGACAGTTGCAACATCTATCCTTTCGTGGACGAAAGTCTTTTTGTCGAGAGAGAAGGCTATGAGATCTACAGAGAGATCTATGGTGATCTCATCTACGACATATATGAAGACGATGTCATCTTTGTTGACTTTGTCTTCAA
>OVAY01001002.1:0-23949 GCA_900406395.1 Kernera saxatilis
GTGCAAGTATTTTGGTATTTTACCATAGCTTTTCTCTGGAATACCTCTAACCGCATTAACTGCATACTCACGGGAATCCCATGCTAGGGAATAAGAGATCTCGCATCCATGTTCCAAACACATAATATGTATGATATCATTCAGTTTAGGCCCTTCCTTAACACCTTCATACTTATGCATAATCAGATTGCCGATTGTTTTCGCTGAAGGTGTCCTAGCGAATTTGTTTTTCCTTGAAGGAGCACATGTATGTTCAACTACATACTTGTTGATTTTGAAATATGTAGACCCCTCTAAACACTCTGCACGAACACTCCAATTGCATATGGTATCTTTGCAGCGTACACACCAAAATTTTGTTGTAGATTTTACAACCATGTAGTCAAAGCTATACTTCATTGCACAAATTTCTAGTGTTGCCTTCAAAACATTTTTGCTTCTAAAATTTTGCTCCTTCTTAACAGAATCCACTACCCAAAATCGAGTTTTCTTTTGACTGTCTTCTTTTTTTTCCGGCATTACGCCATCATCACCATCAACCTGAACGTTAGGAACACTGCTTTTGTAGTCATCATCACGCTTAGACACATTCACAAAATCTTTGGATTTTTCAGGCAACTTAGCATCCGCTTCTACATTACTTGAATCAGATGGCTCCTTATTCAAATCAATGTTGACTCTATTCTTTTGATTGTCAATTGTAGCTGTAAATGTCACACATAACTGTATCGATGCACTCTTCCGTACATACCCAACAAAATTTTTTACTTGACGATCATTTGTGATAATAACTGGGGGAGATCCTGAGGTATTGATCAAATCGCTAGGTAAATAACTGAACTCAATGTTAACAACGCTTTGTTCGATTTCGTAGTCCTCTAAAACCATCGTTTTTAACTCGTCAAGAGTAGTACTAGATTCCAAAGTAAGTAATCTACCTCATTTTTCTTCGTCTACCATAAATCTCCACTCCTTATTGACACCTGATCTCCATACACCACATGTGAGATAGATATGCAGCATCTTAACAGAGAAGAAGAAGAGATAAACAGAGAAAAGAAAAAATTGGGTAAACAAAGAAGAGAGAAAGACAAAAAAAAAACGAAGAAGAGAGCAAGAGCGTAGAAAAAAATCGTGGAAGATGGAGGAGAATATTCAGCCTTCATATCCTAGATTTTCTTAGATTTTGTCAGATTTTTTTAACTAATATCGCAGAAGACAGATTCTAGATTACGTAGAACAAAAAGAAAACGGTAGAACTTCTATTCTACAGAAAGTAGAATATAGAGAAAATGCTAGAATATGCATTCTGAACTTGGTAGAATTTAATGCAAACATTAGAAAACATATTCTACCGCTTATTAGAACATAATACAAACGTTAGAATATATATTCTAAATTTTGTAGAATATAGACCAAACAGCAGAACACATATTCTACACAATCGTAGAACGTAGAATATAAATTCTGGATTTCGTAGAACAAGAAAGAAAATTTTGTTTTAACACTATTTTTTCCAAAAACGAAATGTAAATATATTCTTATATATATTTCATTCTTTTTTAGTATTTTTCTTATTTTTAAATATTTTAAAAAGATTTATTTTGTATTTATTATATTTAATTTAGGGTTAGTTTAGTCAAAAAATGGTAAAAGTCAATAAAGGTTTAGTGGGACAATCTATGAGTTATTTTGTCTTATTTTTCCAAATTTCCCAAAAATAAATTTTCCTTGTTCAATGGATTTAATCTTAGTGATTTAGGGAATTATTTGATTGCCTTTTCTCCTTGATTTTTAGAGGAGTCTGTAACGTCGGTCCCCATAGATCGAGATGCGTTACTTATAATATATACTTTTAATAGTAAATAATATAAATAAACTCATTAAAAACATTTTTTTGTTTTAAAAGCCAACTTTATTAAATAGGGAAAATATCTCGGGAAAACACAACGTCTTAAAAGAGTAATAAAGAAAACAGCGGAAACAATTGAATAATAAATAAACCTTTAAAATAATTAAAATCCCGTTGTTCCCGAAAACTAACACACTTGACTGCCACTAGAGCTCACTCGGCTTCCTCACCTGAAAAGGATAAGGAGGGGTGAGTAACGAAAGTTACTCAGTGGGAGCAGTCGTCCATGCCCACATGATCTCAACACCACATCAAAGATAACGAAGCACATGTATCACAAGGCTTTCAGATAAGCAACTATACGGGACTCCTGAACGGAGCACATGCAACAATCACCAAAATTTTCTAACACATAATCTGCAATCTCATTCACAAGCAAGGTACTCATGCGTACCGGCTCGTCAGCCCAGATCCAGTGGCCCGTCGATCTATCACGTAGATTGTTCCGCAGGCCCGTAAGCCTAAATCAGACTAAAAATGTATAGGCCCGTCGACTTATCACGTAGAACTTCCCCCATACGGTCATCTCCAGCGTACAAACAACCCTAGCAAGCAATTACTAATGCAAGCAGCATTGCAAGGGGTTGGGTCTGGGCTTTCTCTGAACTTTGGGCTTTTGTGCAGATTGGGCTTTTCTTCCAGATGGGCTGGGCCAGGGCCATCACAATTCTCCCCAACTACAAAAGAAATCGTCCTCGAATTCATGACCATCACCCGCGAAACTTCTTCGTCCTTAAAGAATTCAGGGTGGTCCTTTCTAAAACGCTGCTCGGGTTCCCAGGTTTCTTCTAGAATACCATCTCGTTCCCAACGAACTTGGACAACTCTCTTCTTGTTCCCACTAGGTCCCCTTTCCTTACGGCCAAAAACAGTTGTTGGCAAAACTTGTACCATCAAGTTTTTCTGCAGGTCCTTTGGAGGGTCTGGGAAAATTAGCTCTGGCTCTTTGACGACCTTTCTCAGCACGGAGATGGCTTCCAACCCGGTAGACTCTCCTTCTACAGCGGTGGCACAAACACTTAGGTTTGCAAGAGCGGAAGTCAACTGCTGCACTTCTCTAGCTCCTGAAACGTCGCTACTTCTTCTGCTGAGAGCATCAACTACCTTTTCTCCATAAAGATACGCACGCCAGATCTTTAGAGCGAAGACCACTTCTGCTAGCTCTAGATCATGGGTGGGGTAATTCTGCTCATAAGCTCTCAACTGCCTAGATGCATAGGCGATGATCTGCTTATCCTGCATAAGCACACAACCTAGACCTGATCCGGATGTGTCGGTGTAGACTGTATACGGTACTCCTGTCCTCGGAAGTACTAACACCGGAGTCTCTGTTAAGCGTTTCTTAAGCTTTTGGAAACTCTGCTCGCACTTTTCGGACCACTGCGACAGCGGCTTGGAGACACTGGCGAAGCTCTTAACAAACTTTCTATAGTAGCCAGCTAAATGCAGAAAACTACAGACCTCAGTAGCATTCTTAGGTCACGGCCAACTAACTATAGCCTCGATCTTTTCAGGATCAACAGCTACTTCTACTTCTGAAACAACATGGCCTAGAAAACCAATCTGACGCTGCCAAAAACTGCACTTGCTCATCTTCGCATACAACTGATGCTGATGAAGGGGTTCCAGCACAATCCTTAAGTGCTCAGCGTGCGTTTCCCAACATGGCAAATAGATCAGGATGTCGTCAATGAAAACAATCACGAACTTGTCCAAGTATTTTTTGAATACATTGTTCATGAGTTTCATAAAAGTTGTGGCTGCGTTTGTAAGTCCAAAAGGCATGACCACAAACTCATAATGCCCATAACGCGTCATAAATGCAGTCTTTCGCACATCCTCTTCTGCTATCGGGATCTAATGATAGCCAGAAGCCAGATCTATCTTTGAAAACCACGAAGCTCCTTGTAGTTGGTCCAACAATTCATCGATACGTGGTAACGGATACTTGTTCTTGATAGTCACCTTGTTCAATCCTTTGTAGTCGATACAAAGACGGAAGGTTCCATCCTTCTTCTTTACGAACAGCACTGGCGCTCCCCAAGATGAACTACTTGGTCTGATGAATCCCTTGTCCGTGAGATCCTCCAACTGCTTCTTAAGCTCAGCCATCTCCGCTGGGGCTAGGCGATACAGAGCTTTCGACACTGGGGCAGTGCCTGGCTCGAGCTCGATGGTAAACGCATCATTCCTTGATGGCGGTGGTCCTTGAAGCGGTTGGAACACGTCCTCATACTCTGCCACCACAGGTATGGGTTCCATTGCCATATCTGCATCACCCTTGTCCATAGAGATGATGGCTAAGTATGCTTCGTTCCCTTTCTCTAGCAGGTCCTCTGCTTGCAGCATCGAGATGCTAGGAACAACACTTTGCGGCTTGATTCTTTGGTAGAACAGCTTTCCTTCAGCGCAGAAGAAATTCACACGCATCTTGGGGCAATCTAACATGGCTTTACGGCTTCCTAACCAATCCATTCCTAAGATGACTTCACAGCGATTCCGCTCCATCTCAATAAGCACTGGTACGTCCTTATAGATCCCATTGGATTGCTTAACTTCTTCTTCGATAGCATTGACATTCTTCAGCCTCGAAACAAATTGTCCTTTGAAAGTCCAATACTTCGTCAATCCAGGACTCACAAAACTATGCGTAGCTCCCGAATCGAACAAAGTGTAGGCTGCTACACCCCCCCCACCAAAACCGATCCTACACGGTTTTACTAAACTAAGGACTAACATAGAACATGCTGGCACTTCTCTTTTAAACACTCAACTTAAAAAGCTGGAACTTAAAACAGACTTACCCGCGATCGGCTCTGCCTCGGTGTCATCCGCGGGTGGGTCCTCGAACTCCATGTATTCCTCGTCCTCAGCTACTTCTGCTCCGAACACACGGGGTTCTCCTGCTGGTCTCTTCAGAGGTGGCGGTGGCAAAAACCTTCCTTGGTTTCCTTGCATAGGCCGCAGCTTACAATCCCTTGCCAAGTGATCCGTCTTCCCATAAGTGAAATAGGTCTGGGGACCGAACTTGGGACAATACACCTTACTATGGTCGGACTGACCGCACTTGAAACACATCACATGACCATTCCTGCACTGACCGGTATGGTACTTCCCACACGTAGTGCACATGGCTACTGTCAAGCTGTGACCATAGGTCTGTCCTTGACCTTGCCCCGAATCCTGACCTTGAACCGGAGCTGGCCTTGATGCTCTACCCTGGGCGAACTTGACCCTCTTGGCATCATCTTCCAGATCGGATTCAATCAAAGCAGCTTTCTCCACTAGCTCGGTCACGGTGCCATAGTTCCGCGCATGGCACAAGGCACTAATGTCAGACTTCAGACCATTCATGAACTTCTTGACCAAACTGCGCTGACCCATCTCCCTTGCGGCAAACCTTCAGAGACGGTGGAACTCTCGGTCATAGTCTCGGACAATTCTGGTTCCTTGCTGAAGCTTAATGAACTGCAACTCCAACTGATCCACGACTTCCTCAGGGTAGTACTTTTTGGAGAACTCCTCTTCAAACAATTCCCACGACACTGGGTATCCAACAGGGATCTCCCTATTGACACCTTCCCACCACTCACGAGCTTCATCTTTAAGGTAGTGGACTGCCAACGCACGCCGGTGCTCAATAGGACACAAGGCATATTCAAAGTTGCGATCCAACGTCTTCTTCCAGTAGTCAGCGACGACGGTATCTGTCCCTGCACTGAAGAATTCCATGCCCAGCTCCCTCATGAGTCTCAGGGCTTCCCAGTAGTTTGGAACATGACTGGGTTGATACATCTGCGCCGGAGGTGGCGGAGGAGGAGGCGGAACTTGGCCTGCAGCAACGAAAAGAGCTTGCTGAGGAACAACTGGCGGCACTGGTGCTTACTGCGCAGCAGGCACAGGTACAGGAACTGCTGGGGCTGGCACATGTACTGGGGGTGGCTGCTACAGCTGCTGAGCCATCTGAGCCAGGAACACTTGAATGTTCCGAATCACCTGGTGCAAGGCGAGATTCACTGCAGCTGGGTCCACAGCCAGGGCTACATCAGCGGCTGGCAGCGCAACAACATGCGGCACAACGGCTTGAAGCTCTGCGTTCTCAGGCCCATGAGGAGGATGAAGCACATCCTCAGCAGGGTTCTCAACAATTTTAGGGTTAACTACTGACTTGGTAGTACGCGGAGCCATCTACGACGAAAGAAACTCGAATCAGGACATACTCGAGCAAAATAGAACTTACAGAACACTGACTCAAGCTTAGGTCGCGGTGCTATAACTTTAAGAAATACTTTCCCATTCCCCCAAAAGAATTTGAAAACATTGTAGAAAAAATTTGAAAACATTTTAAAAAACTTTGAAATGGCGACTCTTCGGGTCATAACCGAAGCAGTCTTTAACCTAGGCTCTGATACCACTTTGTAACGCCCGTCCTCATGGACCGAGATGCGTTACTTATAATAGTAAATAATATAAATAAACTCATTAAAAGCATTTATTGTTTTAAAAACCAACTTTATTAAATAGGGAAAATATCTCGGGAAAACACAACGTCTTAAAAGAGTAATAAAGAAAACAACATAATCAATTGAATAATAAATAAACCTTTAAAATAATTAAAATTCTGTTGTTCCCGAAAACTAACACACTTGACTGCCACTTGAGCTCACTCGGCTTCCTCACCTGAAAAGGATAAGGAGGGGTGAGTAACGAAAGTTACTCAGTTGGAGCGGTCGTCTCTGCCCACATGATCTCAACACCACATCAAAGATAACGAAGCACATATACACAAGACTTTCATATAAGCAACCATACGGGACTCCTAAACAGAGCACATGGAACAATCACCTAATTCTTCTAACACATAATCCGCAATCTCATTCACAAGCAAGGTACTCATGCGTACCGGTTCGTCAGCCCAGATCCAGTGGTCCGTCGACCTATCACGTAGATTTACCCGCAGGCCCGTAAGCCTAAATCAGACTGAAAATGAATATATGTTATAGGAACTTCCCCCATACGGTCATCTCCAAGGAGTAAGCAATTACTAATGCAAACAACATGATCCTCATTTGGGCAACGACTTGCATCTTTGCCCAGGGAAAAACATTAATAGCGTTTTGCAACAGACTGCTCCAACCTGGTGAAGGTGGAAGATGGTGTCTTTATTATCTTCATGATGACTTCAACCACATTTCCCCCAATTTCAATAATCCAAAGGATCGAGCTAAAACACTTATCCTCAAATGAAACTTATTTTGGACTTTTCAATTCAAGATATTTAACTTTGAAATGATGCTAAACAAATGAATATCTCTGACGTGCTGAGTTTTCCTAACGAGAAGAAAACATTGATCGCCCTTGCTTGCCATCTTACTTCGACCTAGCCAATTTTCGGGTGCCCGGTTTGTACTATCCGGATATTAAGGCTTCGAATAGTAAATGCAAATCTAATAATACAGATCTAACATAACAAATGCAAATCAAACAGATCATGCAGAATAAATATATTTTAAGCAAATTTAGCAGTTTAAATATTTTTCTGAAATGTGAAAAACATAAAAACGGTTCAAATCAATTTTTTTAAAAAAATAAAAAATACAAAAAATAATATTAGAACCGCACCACATGAAGATGAATCGTCTCCATTCGGAAGATAGATAACCAATCCAAGTTATACAATCATATCTCTTAAACAACACATATATCATCTATCTATACGGAAATCCAAGCTTGTTTTAACAACATTCTAGAAAGAGAAAAAAATTTAGCCACAACTTTGAGACAACATATACAGTTCATCGTTTTGTATTGTTTTAACTATGGAATCATGGAATTAACTAGACCAAAACTGCGGAAACATCAATCACTCTAAAGGCTATGTTGTTTTGTAATAGTAGATGAAGGTCTTTTATTAAGGTTGATTTTTTCGTTATCATCGGAGATAAAGGTCTTTCTAATGGCCGACACGCCTCCAATAATAGTCTCGTCTGTGCCTCAGTGTTTGTTGTCATCGCTCTAGTTTGTAGAGATAAAAAGCAGATATGAGGCAGAGTTTGTTTTAATGGAATTAGCAAGGTACTTTGCAGAAAACTCTGTAATCCTAAAGAAACTCGTTCTGAAGATTCCGTGTTAAGGGATCTCCTTGCACTGCCTTGTAAGTGATTCCTAGGGTAGCATTCCTAGAGATTAGACGTGGATTTTGATTTTAAAAATCTCCTTAAAAAAGATTACCCTTTTCCCAACGGGAATCGAAGCATGAGCACAACAACACCAACTAACGTATGCGCTTAAACCACTGGCCCAACGCGCACTGTTGGTGTTTTGATTTTGTTGAATTATATTATGATGTCTTTTGTGAGGTTTGTCCAAGTGTTTAAGGATTGCAAACAGTTTTATGTAATAAAGTGACTAAAAATGGAAGATACAAATAATGTGAGCCATTGGGAGATCAATCACCGGTCCACCACCATGTTAGTTTGTACAAGAGCCATTCCCAAGCTTCCCGGTTTTTGTTGGTTAAGTATGTATTGGTTTGATTCGTTTATTTCCGGTAGGGAATAATAAGAACCTGGTTTGGTTGGAAGTTTGGAAGTTGGAGTCATGGGCCCTATTCCAAACTTTTTACATAAAATAATAGAGATAGAAAAGTTAATGGGCCCTATTGGCCCAAATAAAAGATGGAAGGTTTAAACTTTTAATGGGCCATAGTCGTCGTGTTTAGACGAGTGTTCCAAAAAGGCATAAACCCTCTCTCATTTCTTTTCCGTAATCTGCACGCTACTCTTCGTCTCTGTCTTCGGATTCTCCAACACACGAAACCCTAAACCCATCAGGTGATTTCACTCGAGTGCCATTCGGTTCAATTTGATTTCATGGAGGAAAGGAAAGCTAAAGGAATATGCCACGAACAGCCTGGCTCTTGATTTCCGAGTTGGATTGAGACTCTTCTGAGTTTCCAGATTACAAGGCCTTTGCGAGCTTTATGGACAGGTTCCTAAATTTCTGTAGGGAAGACAAGTCATGCTTGCACAAGCTCAAGCTAAGTATTCACAAGGATGAGTATGATTAGTTTTGTGTCTCGCGTTGGATAGATTTTGTGGCTACGCCTAAACTTAAGCATCTTGTTGTTGAGTGTGGTCTTGTGACTATTGAGTGTTTGGAGGTGATTCCCGTAAGCCTTTATATCCAAGTGGGGTTAATATTATTAAACTTTTTTATTTAGTTGCAAACTGGATTTTGCTAACTCAATTGGATAGAGTGCTCCGTTGGATTCATGATATGTTGGATAATGCTAGAGAAACTTTTGAGATTTTGAATTTCTGTTAAATTATAAAATTAACCAGCGTTGATAACTCGCTTTCTTTTAAAAAAAAATTTGGGAGAAATTGAGTTTTGGTCCCAATTCGAGTTTCTTGTGTATTTTAACAAATCTCCACAACAGAAAACAAAATTAGATATGAAAAAACTATGCATAACAAAAAATTAGCTACGAAAAAGAAACTTGGTCCTAATCAAGATGCCTCCAAACGTCAACACTGTAGATTTTGTCATTTTCTTTTACGAACTTATGTTTTCCTCTTTTGCAGGAAACTGAATCGAACTAAACTATATTCTTGGTTTTGCTACTCTGTTTCTTTCTTTCTCCTTAAATAACCACTTGTTCTACTATACAAACAGAGACTTTCAAATTCTTCCTCTGCTTTATTCTCTCTCTAAACATTGTGAACAAATTTCGTTCAAAAGTTAAAAAAAATTCCATAAAAGAGAAAACTTTGAATCCCAAAAAGGTTTATCCGGAGTTTTTATACTAAATAAAATGGTTCTAAATCTCCAAAATCCAAATTTACCCGCATTTCATCCTCAGAATCCCAAAGCATAAGATGGATCGAATCATAAAAGATCGATTCGATCGAAGTCTCGAACTGAGGAAGAATGATCCTTATATGACGGACGTAGCTAGGAAAGAAAGGGAGGCGGAACTTCATGAAGCCTTAGCCATCCAAGCTGAAAAGAACGCCCAAAATCTGTTTGCGGAAGCGGAAATGCTCAAAGATGAAAAACTATATGCCCAAGGATTTGAGTTACAAGAAGAATCGATAAAACATAAATTGTTGGCTACTGAATGTTGGTGTGACGCAGCGACAATATTAGAACAAATTAATGCGGGGATACGGAGGCGCAAGAAGGTGGCGACTGATATAGCATGTCTTACAAATATGGTTGTGTTTGGTGTTGGGGGTTTATGTTTGTCTTTATGAACTTTTATTTAGTTTAAATATCGGTGTTTCATTTTTTTTTATTTCTTAGATAACGATTAAAGAGATTATTTATATCGTTTAGGAGCTTTAATTTTATCTTGTAATCGAACTTTGATTATCTTGTAATTCAGTTTTTATTAGTTATCGATCGAAACTTCTCAGAATGTGAAATGAATTGAGTGAAAGATTGTGAAGGCTTATAAGTCTTTTTTTAAGGCATATATTCTTTAAATGCATCAATGAATTGATACACTTATTGATGTGATCTTCACAGACTCAGAGAAGCTAACACCATTATCCATTGAAATCAACATCGTGCACCAATAATGTACTTTTTCTCTCCAGCCTATTATCTTCATGATCTCCATAATGTTCAACAATGACATTATCTTCATGATCTCTATTATCTTCAACACACAATCAAACCATTTAAAAAAAAAATCATGGATTGATTAACTATAAGAAAATAAAAAAGTTGAAACTATATAGATGATATCAAACAAAAAAATTAGAATTTTTTTGTAAGGGTGAAAAGTTTAAGCTATATAGATGATATCAAACAAAACAAAAATCAAATTATTATTTTAAGAGTGAAAAGCTGAAACTATACAAGTTTATGTATACAATGGAATATGTGTATAGTGGTTTATGTTTACAATGGAATATCTATGAAGAAAAATCATTATGAACTAAACTATATAGAAAATCATTATGTCTACAATGGAATATGTATGTAGAAAAATCATTATGAACTAAACTTGTAAGCAACGAGTTAAGAATATGTATGTAGAAAAATCTCAAAAATTGGATAGAACAAAACAGAACTAAAATTATATGTATTAACAAATACAGTGGTTTCTGTTTTCATATTCTAGGTACAATATGAAATACGAAAATAATAAATTTATATGTATATTAAAAAAATTATAATAGAAATTTCTTTATAAAACAAGAAAAATGATATGATGTTTAATAAAAATTTATCTTGTGTATAATATTTTTAAATACCCAAAACTCAGAAACTTAATTCTATTCTTATTTTAATATAAATATTTTTTACTGTATTAACCATATCAATCTAAAAAAAACATATTTTTGTTCATCTATTTTTTTTGTTAAATTCGCCTTAAACATCCA
The DNA here is from genome assembly GCA_900406395.1 of Kernera saxatilis. NCBI lineage: Eukaryota > Viridiplantae > Streptophyta > Magnoliopsida > Brassicales > Brassicaceae > Kernera > Kernera saxatilis. The sequence continues at coordinate 11,308 of OVAY01001002.1, forward strand.
ACAATGTAAGCACGACACTGCTTGCAAGTATGGTTGGGTTTGGTATTAGAGGTTTATGTTTGTCTTTTTAAACTTTTATTTAGTTTAAATGTCAGTGTTTCATATTTTTTGTCTTTTTTAAATAACGATTAAAATATTGTCTCTTTTGTTTAAGAGCTTTAATTTTATTTTGTAGTCGAGCTTGGTTATCTTGTAGTTCCGTTTTTATTAGTTATCGATCGACACTTCTCAAACTTTGCAAAACAGGCTAATTAGGTTTATTACTAATGGGCTGCCTAACGGGTTTTTCGATTCTTATCCGGCCCATAGCAAAGTAACAAGGCGATCAAAACTAGGCATTTTTTTTCTCACTGAAAAAGGGGACATGTTTGTTTTCGAAGAATAAAAAGAGTCTGTTTGATCAAAAAAATAAAGTTTGATCAAAAAAATAAAGTTTGATCAAAAAAAAAAAAGAGTCTAATCCAAACCTGGGAGAAAGAAACTATTAGAGATCACATTTATATTAATTGAGATTTTATTGGCCAGATCAAGTCATGTCTCTGTATATTTGATTTATTTTCTCAGTAAAATTATTCTCTTTTCCATTTAAGCTCGTACAGCTTATAAATGGAATCTCTTGCTCAATAATCAAAATCATAACTTTCACAAAACTTATAGAATCCTCCTCTTATCTTCTTCTTCTTCTTTCTCAAATGTCGAGAAAACCAGGTCGTTTGCTGCAGAACGTGACACAGTTCGCTGATGCTCGATTTCCCAATCAAACTTGTCTGGTTCCGCACCTCGCAGTTTCGGCATCCCTGAATTGATCTCCAAATATTATTTTATCTCTCTGTTTTCCTGTGTTCTTCTTTTGACATTTTGCGACAAATTGTCCCTCATTTTGCCCTAAAATTTGTCTTCGTTTCCAACTTCCACCTATCATTTTCGTCGAATTTCTGTCAAGTTCCAATTTTCCAATCAAAGGAACCGGGAATGTTCATTACCAAATCAACTTGAGAAAGGTGGGAATTGTCTCTTGTTAACCCGATTTTATAATTGCTGAGAATTAATCAATCTACAATTACTTTTTTTCTGATAATCTCTTTATGTTCTCTGAATGTTAATAAAATGTTAGACAATTTCATTTGGCGATGCTTTAAGCTATCCAGGTGGATATTCTAACGTACATGAAATAATTTAATGGTTTTCTCCTTCCTGTCTCTTCTTGTAGTGGAGAGAAACCAACAGCAGATTGTGTCGCAGATGCCATAGTTGACAATCGAGCTGAGCTGGTTCATCTTCCCTCCGCAATCAACCTTAGTGCACCATTGCCATCAAAAGACTGCCAAACTTGAGATGGAACAGTAAGCTTTCTATCCCGCTGCTAATGCTCTAGGCTACTGTTAATGTATCTTCTATGTAATATTTTATACGGATTTGGGTTATATCTCTCAAATTGTCAACTACTGCTAATTTCATCTCCATGCAATTAGGTGTTTGTCTGTGTGTTAAGGATGAACGAGATAGGCTGTTTTTACATCGATATATGCTAAATAATTTGATAAGAACGTCTACTGATATTGCAGGGTGTGATGAGCTATTCTGAGTGCAAGAACAAGCTGCAAAGTCAGAATTTCAGCTGATGATGTATGTTTTGCGTCTGCTATTACTTCTTCTCATCTTAACATCTAATTCCCAGTCGGATGTATATTTACTACTTAGTAGGTATTAAATGGCCAAAGAGAGGGGTAGCCTTTTTTTAAGTATAGAATTGTCTCTTGTTAAATACCTAAACTGACTGTGGCGGATCGTTTGCTCAAATAATTCACCAAACATCAAACCATGAACCTCATAAATTAAAGAAGATAAAGCAAAGAGTACACATATTTTTGTTGACCCTGAGTTCACTGAAATGGCTACGTCTCAGGAGAGAGAAATCAGGTCTCTGAGACTTCCACTATAAATCAATGAGATTACAAGTGTTTTTCATGGAGATTTCACTCACATCCCTCTCATGGTTATAAACTTAATCTGAGATACAAGGAGAAACAAAGCAGAAGAAGAAGACAAGAGGAAGAGCCTAGATACACCAAGACACTGCATCTCTCTCTAGCTCACTCACCTCTTGGAGTCAGTCTCTATTTCTTTTTAACGTGACTCAACTCGAGAAGAAGAAGATAAGAAATGTGGGAATTTATATCCACGACACAAAGTTCTCATTTTGGTAAAACCCTTTTTCAACTAGAGTATTTGTCTTCCTCTTTAATTCTTGAAACCCTCTCTTCTGGTTAGTTGTAACATCCCGGAAGAGGTTAAAAGAATTGATTTGGCTACCTATGTCACCAAAGTGCACTTATCTTTTCCGTCACTTGTCCTGAGAGAACTCCAGAGTTAAGCGTGCTTGAGCTGGAGCGATGGAAAGATGGGTGACCTATTGGGAAGTCATTTCTGGTACCGTGCGAGTGAGGACAAAGCACGGGGAAAGATCGCGTGGTGATTGGAGGGACAGTAAATCATGACTTTCGAGCCTCTCGATTAACGCATCGACCGTCGGATAGGGGTGGGCCGGCCCATGGGCCTAGTGAGAGGACGTGGGAGACCACTGGTAGGGGCGGTCGGGGCGTTACAATAGTGGTATCAGAGCTGGTTAGCCGTCCCAGTTCTGACCTGGGAGGCGTCTAGGGACTGGTATGGGTTCGCAACGAGGACGTTTCGCGCTGTGAGAGAGGGTGAATTGTAACATCCCGGGAGAGGTTAGAATAATTGATTTGGCTACCTATGTCACCAAAGTGCACTTATCTTTTCCGTCACTTGTCCTGAGAGAACTCCAGAGTTAAGCGTGCTTGAGCTGGAGCGATGGAAGGATGGGTGACCTATCGGGAAGTCATTTCCGGTAACGTGCGAGTGAGGACAAAGCACGGAGAAAGATCGCGTGGTGATTGGAGGGACAGTAAATCATGACTTTCGAGCCTCTCGGTTAACGCATCGACTGTCGGACAGGGGTGGATCGGCCCATGGGCCTAGTGAGAGGACGTGGGGGTCCACTGGTAGGGGCGGTCGGGGCGTTACAATAGTGTGTTTGAGTCACACAACCAAATTTACCGAATGAATCAAAACAGTACTGCAGTTTGTAACTCATTACTTGTACTCTTTAATCATGCCTCTCATCCACAAAGTCATGTTTTACACATAAGACATTTTTTGTACAGCTTTTGTCACATCAAAACCCGAGCTCATGATGTGCTTTTCTAGCTGTAAACAGCCCTGCAACACATTTACCAATGTGAAAAATCCACCAAAAGACTTGGTATTAGCATCATAAACCTTCTCAAACCTGAAGCATAACCATTTCCAGCTCAACACATTCATTTATGCATGCCTTTTACTGAGCTTTCACTTGACCAACAAATGCAGTCCGAACCTGTTGCATTTTCAAACTCTTTTTAGGACTCCATACCAGTTGCATATACCAGCCGTGAGATGACATATTTTAATGCTAGATACACAAACAAATTCTCAAACATAGAATATGTAGTCTCTAAAACCTTTAAACGCTTCTCCAAACATCAACCACAAATCCATAGCTCCACATACAAAAACAAATGCACTCTCTGTAACATCAACTGCTCCACCTGGAACAATAATCTTTCAGAAGTTCATATGCCTTTATAAACTCAGCTTCACTTTGACTGAAGCTCCCAATTTGATGTTGACATCAAACTGAACAGGCGCTAATTGCCTTAGCAAACCGAACTTTGATGACTTGTAACCTGCTATAGCTTCGGTTAACATCTACTCATTCACCACAATCTTGTGATTTACCATAATGGTGCTTGAACCTTCTGCAATTTTTCATATGTCTCAGAGTGATATCTCTGAAACCTTCCAAGAAAAAACAATGAGTCTTGTTTGTGTAACATAAATGTTCCTTATGATAAGGTTGATTTAAACAAACCGTAAACCATAAGAACTCAATCTAACCAACAGTTAAACACAACCCTTGATTAAACTAGCTCCCAATTGACAATACTAGTCTGGTTTAAGCCGTACAGTCATATTGATTTCTTCACCAAAATGTAGCAAAACTCTACCTCGATGACAACCAATCTGATATGCTACTCATTATCAATGCAACCTCATGTTTTTTCTTAATCATCTTGTCATGGTGACCTTGATGATTTACCGAGCAAACCTTAGCACCTTAAGTCTTCCACATCTAACCTCCTCTAAAACCAGATGATCTCTTCATCTTTGAATCGTAGACTTGAGTCACACCACCACTGATTTAATTTATCAGCTTTATCAAGATTTCTTCTTGTTGATCCTGCATAGGTCTTATGTTCTAGCAAACTACTGAATATAATTCACACATAATCTCTATGCTTCCAACTGATACAACCTTGAAATTCACGAGTTTTCAATCTAGACTTGATGGACTCCAATGACTTCTTTCATAATGAACTTTAGCTGATCCATTTATGAGAAAACTCAATTCATCTGTTGTTCCAACAAAAACACATATGTTCCAGCACAGAAGTGCTACTTCAACATACATAAGCAACCTTGATCCATTTCATATGGACACCACCTTTGTTTCTACAAGCTCCACAATGATCTGCTTTGAGCTTTAATCATTATCCCTTGAACTTCTTAGATTCACAAGAATCTAACTTATAACACCGAGACTGTGACTAATCCTGCAATCAAAATCCTATGAAAACTTAACCAACCTTGAATTTCCAAAGCCGTTATCCATCTTGTTTCATCTACACCAGAAAATGGCCAGTTTTTGCAATCCATTTGGAGGAAATTGAAAAGGCGAAGCTTCTATTTACTTGGTTCTGTCTTTCTTTGATCTGACGTTCTATTAATTCTTTTTTTTGTCATCCTTCTCATTAACGTGAAACATACAACGGTTCAACATATACATCAAAACATTCAAGATATAGCATACCTTTGAACCCTAGACCTTGCAGACTTTGCAAGCGTATCTGCATCATGATTTACCTCTCTACGAATGGCCATAAACTGATAATTTTTCATAGATGCAATCAAACGTTGGATATCCTGAATGTACAAGGAACCTGGTTGGTTTCTCCATTCTTGAGACTCATGTATGCCACTTTGTTGGCTGCCAAGAGCATTATACAAAATCTGTGAGTCTCCACAAAAGGTGACATGATCATATCCAAGTCTTCTCATCTGTAAAACAGCTTCCCGAAGAGCATACGCTTCAGTCTCTAAAGGACTTGGAAGGGGATCAAGCAAAGTAGACCCTTTCAGAAGCTTATGGCCATCAGCATTGCATAGAAGCCAACCAAGGCCAGCTTTATGCTTATCTGAAACCCATGACCCATCAACAAAACAACACATGGCATTAGCCTTGCTCAACACTTCCCCAATTGTTGATGGCACTTGATCCTGCAAACACGGGTTCGGGCCTTGATACCAGATGACTTGGCCATTGAGAGTATTACTTTGAGTGAAAGCCTCCATCCATTGGGTGTAATCCACGATGGCTTTACCAATAGTGTCTGGGATCGACCATCTTCTTCCCTGATAAAACAGATCATTCCGCATTTTCCATATCCGCCAACCAATGAAAGGAAAAAGGGGACACTGCCCAACTGCATGTCTATTAGCTGCTAACAGCTCTGCAACATTGTCAACCAAAGAATTAGTCGCAAGATGCTCACCTGATGTATGTTGCGCAGATGAGAGCTCCCAAATCTCCTTGGATATTCTGCAATGAAAAAGCATATGGTTAATACTCTCCGAGTGCTCTCCACACATAATACAAGTGTCATCCACTTTGATTCCTCTTCTTTGCAAAGATACTGCAACAGGAAGAGCCATGTGGAGGACCCTCCACCAAAAATGTTTGATCTTTGGTGGAATACACAGCTTCCAAATTGAGTTATAGGTGCTAGACATCTGAGAGGTTGCGTCAGTCAAATGCAACGATTAACGAGGAGCATTGCGAAAAAGGTGATAGCCCGACCTAATAGAATAAGCACCACTTTTAGTATAGACCCAAGAGATATAATCTTGTGTTGCAGCAACACTCGGCCTGATGAGCTTAACTTGTGGGAGATCTTCATGATGAACCAGTTGTGAAGTTTAATGATATTCCAAAGTGCAGTTCCTGGAAGAAACAGCTCAGAGACTTTGAGCTCTGGATTAACCACCGGAGCTACACTTCGCGCTGGCCTTGATGGAACAAGAGGCAACCAGTTGTCTTTCCAGACTCTTACTATCTGGCCATTTCCCACAACCCAGCGAACACCTTGGGAAAGCAACCGAGTACCTTGATAAATGCGCTTCCAAGCATAACTGGAATGAGTTCCTTTCTTAGCCTCAAACAAAGATGTCTTGGAGTAATACTTAGCTCTGTATACCCTGGCTAGCAATGACTGCGGATATTGGAGAAGCCTCCAGCTTTGTTTGGCTAATAACGCAACATTGAAATCTTTAAGATCTCTAAAACCCAACCCTCCTGCTGTTTTTGAATTGGTTATTGTGTCCCAAGCAACCCAAGGAATCTTGTGTTTATCCCGGCTAGAAGACCACCAAAACTGTCTCATCGCACTAGTAATCTTATTGATTACCTCTGTGGGAAGTAAAAAACACGACATACAGTATGTAGGGAGGGCTATAGCCACAGCTTTAATCATGATTTCCTTTCCTGCGGGAGAAAGTAGCTTCGAATACCAACTCTCCAGCTTGTGTATAACTTGTTGTTTGATGAAGGAGAATGTATCCCTTCGATTCTTCCCAATGGATTTAGGCAAGCCCAAATATCTGCCAAATCCGCCCACTTTAGATATGCCAGTCAGCTGAGTAATACAATATCTGCTCGCCGCGGCTGTACCTTTACTAAACGTGATAGCAGATTTCTGAAAATTGACCCTCTGCCCTGATGCTCTGCCATAAAGAGTAAGAATTTCCAACAACCTCGTACATTCTTGCTCTTTTGCTTGACAGAAAAGAAGGGAATCATCAGCAAAGAACATATGAGATGTCATAGGTCCATTTCTGCTAGCTTTAAACCCGTGAAGAGTTTTTTGTTGAATCGCCCTATGTAGTAAAGCTGACAGAGCCTCTGTACAAATGAGATATAAGTAAGGTGAGATGGGATCACCTTGGCGTAATCCTCTTGTGGGGGTTATCCTGGCAACTGGAGATCCATTTAAGAGAACTGAATATGTGACTGATGTGATACAAGCCATGATCCATCTACACCATTGATCTGCAAAACCAAGCTTTCTCATCATTAACTCAACAAAATGCCACTCAACTTTGTCAAATGCCTTGGCAATATCCAGCTTAAGAGCCATAAAAGGAACAGCTAGCTTCTTAGTTTGTAAGGAATGCATGAGCTCACGAGCAATAAGTATATTATCAGTGATGAGTCTTCCTGGAACAAAAGCTGACTGGTTCTCAGAGATTATTAGATGCAACCAAGGCTTTAGTCTATCAGCCAAAACTTTGGATATAATCTTGTAAGCTACATTGCAAAGGCTAATAGGCCTATAATCTTTAACTTCAGATGGGGATTCCACTTTTGGGATAAGACAGATATGAGTGTGATTAATTTCCGGAGTCAAATAGCCATGTTCAAAAAAATGCATAACGTAATTAACCACACCTTTACCTATGGATTGCCAGTTATGGATGTAAAAAACAGCGTTAAGCCCATCAGGACCTGGTGACTTATCCACATTCATTTGTTTCAGGGCTTTGTACACTTCTGCCTCAGTAACTGGCTTAACAAGCTGGAGATTCATGTCTGGAGTCACTCTTGGAATTACTGATTGCAACATTGGTTCAATATCACCACCACATTCAGAATCATATAAATCAGAAAAATAAGAAGTGATTACCCGTTCAATGTCCTTAGACTCCCACCATGTTCTCCCAGCTCCATCAGTAATGGATGTGATTCTATTATAATTCCTTCGTTGCTTGGTTTTCTCATGGAAGTACCGCGTGTTTTTATCCCCTGCTTGGAGCCATTGAACTCTGCTCTTGGTTCTCCAAAATTCTTCCTCAAGGCGATACTCATGACTAAGCTCAGATTTAAGGGCATTGATACATGAAAAATCCAGAGGCGGAGTTTCATATGCCTTATGAAGCCGATCTTTAAGCTGTTGGATCTTCTTTTGAGAATTGGTGTTTTGGGAAGATTTCCACTTTGCAAGTCCACCCCTACATCTCCTAAGAGCTTCATGAAACTTTTCAGGGGGTAAAGCTTGACACTCCGTAGTCCAAGTCCTTTGGACCTCCTGTTTAACTTCCGGGTTGAGCCTCCAACGATTATCATATCGAAACAACTTAGTTCCTTTCCACTTTCTGTCCTCGGTGCAAAAGATCAATGGCCTGTGATCTGAGCCCAACCAATTAAGAACCTTAACATAGGCTTTAGGAAACATGTCTTGCCACTCTGCATTGGCCAGAACTCTATCTATCTTATCTTGATCGTGTGACGATACCTCTGTCCTACCCATGTATATTTCCCACCAATCATCTTTACCTCATGAACACCCATGATATTCAGCATACGCCTGAACAAAGCAAAAGAGGATTCTGGTCTGGCTGGACCTCCACATTTCTCAGCATTACTTTTAATATCATTGAAATCCCCCAACACTAACCGTGGCTTGCCCATATACAATCCTGCTTCAGCTTGGCAATCATCCTCTGCCAAAGCCTGCTTCTTGGTTGTTGTTCTGGATTACCATATACATAAGAAAGATAGTAAAAAACTGTACCATCCAAAACATATATATCTGTGAGGTGAAGTGTAGGCTGCACAACAAAATTGCACTTCACACCATGCCGCCAAAAAATAGCCAAACCTCCACTAAGACCAACATGTGGCAACACAAAATGATGGTCATAATTCAACTCCTTTGCAAGATTATGAACATATCCACAATGGTTCTTGGTTTCGACGAGGAACATGATATCAGGGCAATAGGTTCTCCTGATATCTTTAAGGTGTGGAATTGTCAGACGGTTCCTCAGCCCCTGACAATTCCAATGCATGATGATCATGGCGGAGTGGGTGGTTTAAGGTTAACCACCAAACCTTGAGCATCATCACCTTCAGCTAATCGCGGCCAAGATTGCGAAACCTCATCACTAAACTGATCAGGGGCTTTCCTCTTTGAAGCTTCTGTACTTGGAGGTGAACTTACAGCCCTTTGAGACATCTGAGATTTAAGGCGAGTCCATCTCTTTGGTTCTTTATCCTCGGTCGGCGTCGCCTCTGCCATCAAAACAGGATCCTGAGCTTTTGACACTGTACTTCCCTCTGGAGCCTCATCAGCCTTGCTCTCCTGACCAGATTTGATATTCCCAACTGGAACATAAGCTTCACCCTCTCCTGCCCTTGCAACATTTAAATCAACAACTGGTAGAATCTTCGACTGATTTTCAACAGGGCAAATAGCTTTATCAGAATCTTCACTAGTTAATACGGAGTGGGAGGAAGAAGGCATGACAGCATCAGTTATCATTCTTGCCTGATTACAATCCTGTTTCTCATGAGTCAACATTCCACAATCAGTACAGAATTTTCGTAGATTTTCGTAGAGGAAAATGATAGTAACCCTTGGGCCCATATCTTCAAATTGGAATCGCATGGAACGAACCATCGTTCGTGTGCCTTTTTTTTTTTTGGCATCATTCGTGTGCCTTTCAATTCCCTCTCCCACATCATCATAATTATAACCAACCTTTGCTATTAATTTATGTGATAAACATGTTAGTTACATTAGTTGCTAAGATCCTCTGTTTAATACTATGTACATACACATAAGTGTAAATAATTTTACAGTTTAACAAATAATTTAACAGTTTGTAAATTTTACTCTTGAATGTCCTATTAATGTTTATTTTCTGATGGAGATTAGATGGTAATTTTCATGCCCAAAAGGATTATTTTGCCAAACAAAAATCAAAATTTTCGGCAAAAATTGAAATCTGCATAAGAAAAAACATTAGTTTGCTAATCGTCCCAATTTTCTATTAAATTTACAATTGTGTTATCTATTGTAAATGCAAAATCCATTTTCGCACTTGACTCTAAATGATAATTAAAAAAAAAAACATTTCAACCGTGGGTCCTTGGAATTCTTCTTGTTAGATAATTTACATGGACTGATGGACACTTGGAGAGTCAAAAGACCTTGAGGTTCACGTACACGAAGACTTGTCAAAAAGCATAATTTGTAAAGGGCAGCGAAACTATTAAAAGCTTGGCCAACAAGGAAGATGTCACTTTCGAAAACGAGACGTGTCCACTTATAAATACATTACTCGGACACAAAAAGTTTAATAATTAACTTCAAAAATGTCTCTACTCACTCATTTCTTCGCTTGCTTTGTTCCAAAATCCGGTTCGCGGATTAGCTCAACCGATAGTAACATGGAAGTCTTGTCTTTGAAGAAACCTAAAAGCAAATCCAAGTCTTCGAGAGCTCCGATCATCATCTCTTATTTTCCTGTCGGCTCGAACCTTTCCCGTTTGTAGGAAATAGAAAGAATGAGAAGTGAGATTTTGTAATGTAAAAAGAGGCAATGGAACGACTAAGAAAGGATGTGAGGATGATATAGTTACTACTGATCAGTCCAATTTTAGTTTTGTCCCTCTTGTTCGGTTGATCATGTAATAGACCAATCAAAGAATCTACTTACGGTCGACACTTTTTGTATATATATATATATATTATTTTTTTTTGGGTGTAAGTGATATGTATATATCGAATTAAATAACATGCGCAATGGCATCAAATCGTCTATGTGGAGGAAGTATTGATCACATCTGATTCCTCAAATAAAGCACCACTAAATTGATGTCTACAATATCTAATCGTATATGTGGTTAACGAAACCATTTGACATAAAATATCGTTATTCATGGTGTCATATAAGAATAAATAAAATAATTTATATTCGGCACAATATATATTATTTTTTCAATAATTAGGTGGGATGCCAACTACTTTGAGACAAATTAAGTAAATAAGAATGAGAGACAACACTAAACAGTTATTATGCCACCACGAAAGGATGTGAGGCTGATACTGACCAGTCCAATTTTATTTGTGTCCCTCTTGTTCGTTTGATTACGTACTAGGCCAATTGAAGAATCTGCTTATGGTTGACACTTTTTGAGTTTACAATATGAAAAATATAATGTTAAAAAAAAATGAAAAATATGGAACTAAATATTATGTGCCAAGGCATTAAACCGTCCAAGTGGAGGGAAGCAAACCAAATCTGATCCCTCAAATAAAGCACCAAAGTTTTTGTTTTGTTTGTTTGTTAAAAATAAAGCACCAAAGTTGTGGTCTACAATATCTAAGGAACCCGTTTTACGTTAAACATCGTTATTCATTTGTGTCATGCAAAAATATGGAAAAATATTTTAACTCGACACGACAAATATAATTTTGGTAAATTGGAGTTAATAGCCAAAAACTACCCCAGAAAATTAAACAAATGACCAAATATCTTATTATATAAACCATAACCCGCCTTATTACACATGACAAAATTATAATTTACGAGATTGCGCACATCTGAATTAATCGATTAAATTCTGACACTTTTTCAAATTCTAGGAAGATATGTTCTATGTAATAAGATAGTAGAATAAGAAAAATAGTACTATCAAAATTAACAATTAAATAAGTTTTCCATACAAATACCAAATCGTGTAATTAAACATAAACCCTCTGACATAAAAGTGGTTCCACGGTACATCTATGGAGATAAATATACGATTACGACAGAACTTTTACCGGTTTCCAACTTTCTTTCTTGGTTAGATGCTAATTCCATGAATTTCTTAACACCTTATGTGTACTCATTCGTAAGTAGTCATGTCACCGAAAATAATAACTCCGACTAGAAGAAGACATTTTATGGTGTGGTAAGTGTTTTTTTTTTTTTGTCGTTTACCATTGCTGTGATTAGGGTAGGCGGTTAGTTATAGTTTTTGAGAAAGCATTTTTTTTTTTACGGATTTTGGATTTCGAACCGTTATATAAAAGCTATATTTAAAGGTGAATTTTCGACGGCGCGACTATTCCTCAAATCGATCAATTTTCGGTGACGCTTTGACCCTCAAAAGCTTAGCGGCATTAGTGGGTTTGAGGGCAACTCACTCTCGTCAAAGCTTTTAGCGATTAGGGTTTGTAGTGTAACCGGTTAAACCGACATTTTACCAAATAAACATACATTAATTGTATTCACTTTCACTCTACAGTATTCAGATTCCATATATAATCTTTGTCGAAAAAAAAATTCATTCGTTGTTTTAATGTGTCGACAAGTATTTTCGATTTGACATCTCGAGCTTTCAAACTATGTTGAGAATAGAATCATGTACTAAAATTTCAGAATTTAATTTCAATTGTTGCTAAAAAAAGTTCATTTCAATTTAAGTTTCAGATTTGCAACTATTGAATTTCCGACTAATGTTTAGTTTCTGATGAGGATTCGATAGTAATTTTTAACCCAAAAAAGGATTACTTTGTCAACAAATCAAAATTTTTGGCCAAACTCGAAATCTGTATAAAAAAAAAGATTAGTTTGCCAATTGTCCCATTTTTTACAATTTGTGTATCTTTTTTTTTTTTTTTTTTCAAAAAC
>OVAY01001002.1:23960-38299 GCA_900406395.1 Kernera saxatilis
TTTTTTTTTTTTTTTTGTCAACAACATTCATTAAGTGAAGGGCTCCAGGAGCCAAGATGGTGGCAAAGTATTCACATACATAATATAACGCGGGTAAACACGGGCACTCCGTGCTAACATATCCGCTTTAACATTAGCTTGCCATGGAACAAACGAAATAGAAAAGAAAGAAAATAAAACCTTACTCTCCATAATCTCCTCTAATAATACTTCAAATGCCGGCCAATCTGTTGGAGAAGACACCATCTTCACCAGGTCGGAGTAATCCGTGACGAAGTGGACATCTGTTCTCTTTTCGGCGATCAGACTTCGCATTGCCCAAATCAGTGCTTCTACCTCAGCGTGTAAAGGGGATAGACTCCGGCGCAGGTTACACCCTCCCATAAGTGGGTCTTCATTATTTGCCTTAGAGCAATACCATCCTATTCCAGAGACGGGATCAAGCTCTTTCCAAGATCCGTCAATGAAGCATATGTAACCAGGAAATTCCCCGATTCCCGAATTCACAGGGATTTCATGGGGGATATCAGCAGGAGTCTCTGAGTGGGCTAGACACCAGGCACTAGCCTCAGATTCCGCTAAGCATAAGGTATCCTTTGGGTCCCTGTCTAAACCTTCAAAAACCTTGTCATTCCTAGATTTCCATATGTATCAGATTATCCAAAGAAAACTCTATATAGAAGCCTCCTTGGGAACGCGCCAGAAAAGGTAGTCTATATTAGTGAATAACGACGTAGTTGGAAAGGTACTTGGTGCCGATGGAACCTGTGATAATGCCCATGTTTGAACCGCAGGTGGACACTCAAAAATTACATGGTTGACTGTCTCTTCCTCAAACCCACATTTTGCGCACTGTGGTTCACAGTTAATGCCCCTGTCACGTAAATTTTTTGCGACCGACACGCATCCATGAAGAATTTGCCATATGAAGTGTCGTAACTTAGGTGGGCACTGAAGTTTCCAGCAATAAGCTTTGAGAGCACAAGTATCCAGACCATAAAAAAGACCTTCCAGTCTGTCCCCACCCAGGAGTTGTTGGATATGATATCCTGATTTTACCGTATATTTTCCAGTCTTTGTGAAGTGCCAACCAAGGATGTCTGTCTTATCAACCGGCCCGATAGGCATCCCCCGAATGGCTAGATGGTCCTCCGGGTCGATAAGATTCCGTAACAATTCCTCGTTCCATACACGTGTAATGGGGCCAATCAATTGATTTACTGTCAAGGATGGGTATAGATAACCCCCCTGCTTTTTGCTGGCCTCGGGAATTGAGCCGTTATCCAGGGATCATTCCAAACCGAAATTGAAACCCCTGATCCTACTCTTTTAATAAGTCTTTTTTTAACCAGAGAGCTAGCTGATAATATACTTCTCCAGCCATAGGATGGCGAGTACGACTTTTCCACTTCTAGTGGGCTAGAATTCCGAAAGTATCTTCCTTTAAAAACCTTTGCGAATAATGAGTCTAGGACGGTAATTAGGCGCCATAACTGTTTTGCCAGTAAGGCTGTGTTAAAATCGTCCATCCAACGGAACCCTAAACCTCCTTCCGAATAACTGTGGCATAGTTTATGCCATGCCATCCAATGCATACCTCTATGTTGTCCATTTGTACTCCACTAAAAATTGGCCACTGCACTCGTTAGTTTCGAGGTGACCGTTTTGGGGAGTCTAAAGCATGACATAACATAGGTGGGTAAAACTGATCCTATTGATTTAATCATTACCTCTTTCCCCCCTTTTGACAAGAACTTTGCCGACCATCCATTTATCCTCTCTTGTAACTGTTCCCTCACAAAGGCGAATATTTTTGTTTTCGAACCACCGAGACTTTCCGGGAGTCCAAGGTAAGACCCCATTCCGCCATTATTTGTAATTCTTAAAGTATTCATGAGCTCATTCTTTAGAGGCTCATCCACCGAATGACCAAACTGAACTGATGACTTTGAGAAATTTATCTGTTGGCCAGAGGCCGCTTCATAATTCCGAAGAATTTCTAAAATAACCAAGCATTGCTCTTTGTTGGCCTTACAGAAGAACAAATTATCATCTGCAAACAATAGATACGAGATTGCTGGTCCTGCTCGTGCCACCTTGAGACCTGTCAAAACCTTTCCCGTTCCGCCTTTTTAATTCTTGCTATCAATGATTCAGTACAAATAATGAATATATAAGGAGAGAGTGGATCCCCCTGTCGTAGACCTCTTTGTGGAACAATGTGACCCTTAGGCCGACCATTGATTAGGACTCGATACTGAACCGTGGTAATACATTCCATCATCTAGGTCACCCATTTCTCGCTAAACCCAAACTTTCTTAATAATTTTTCTATGAAAGACCATTCCACCAGGTCATATGCTTTACTCATGTCGGTCTTAATAGCCATATATTTTCCTTTGCAGGATTTATTTGTTCGAAGACCATGAAACATCTCCTGGGCAATAAGAATATTGTCTGAAATCAGACGACCTGCTACAAACGCCGATTGTGTTTCCGAAATTATTGATGGCAGAAACCGTTTTAATCTCTGACACAAAACTTTGGAGATGATTTTGTAACCCACATTACAAAGGCTAATGGGACGTAGGTCCGTCATTATGGTCGGCCTCTCCGTTTTTGGTATAAGACAAATATTTGTCATGTTTAATCGATGATCCAATTCTCCCATTCTCCAAATCCATCAGAGCAGTCTTTACAATGGGCCAGGCTTTTTGAAAAAATAAGGCTGTCATTCCATCCGGGCCAGGCGCTTTCTCTGGATACATCATGAATAATGTCGTTTTATCTCCAATTATGTGACTAGAGCCGTAAGTTCCTCGTTTATTTCAGTTGAAATCAAAGATGGGATTTCCGCCAAACGTTTCTCGACCTCCTGTGGCTCTGATGATTTAAACAGGTCATCGAAATAGGAAACTGCCACTTGTTGTATTTGTTTGTCCTCAGTGACCTATTCCATGCTCTGCGTTGTTTAACCTGGGCGTGAAATTTTTTTGAATTTTGATCACCTGATACTAGCCATTTGTTTCGGCTTTTTTGATGACAGTATAATTCCTCATCCATGTATGCTTCCTTTAGTTTAGCCATTAAAGCGCTGACTTCCTCTGGAGAACTATTGTCATCTCGTTGTATATTTTTACGCCACCGAGAAATAGCCCGTCGGCAGTTTATTATTTTCCCTGCGAAGCTTCTTGTGCCCATGTTCTGTTGTTCTAACCAACCTTCACGAATAGCTTCCATTAATCCGTGTTGTCCAATCCACCGCTTATCGAACCGAAAATTTTTCCTTCCCCTAGGAATTTTATTGTCGATAAATGCTACTAATGGTTTGTGGTCTGAAGCTACCATGGGTAAATATTCAACAAAAGACTTGCTAAACATCTCATGCCATTCCTCATTTGCTAAAGCTCTATCCAATCGACACCGAATTGGTTTTTTATTACGCCAACCCCTCCATGATAGATAATCTCCATTGTGCGGAAACTCCAGAAGTCCGCAATCTTGAATCATTTGATTAAAAGGTATAAAGGAAGAAGCATTTCTTAAGGTGCCTCCTTTTTTCTCATGATTTCCAATTATCTCGTTAAAATCACCGATAAGGAACTAATGTGTGGTCCGCCCTATACCAATTCGTGTCAACCGCTCCCATACTTGATCGCGGTATTTGGGAACCGGGTCTCCATAAAAAAAAGTAAAATGGAGTAATTTTCTTTGAACATAAGCTTCTCCATCAATTAACCGGTTACTCTCATATAAAACCGCAATATTAAATTTATTATTAAAAAATAAGGCTAAACCGCCACTACAATCGATAGGATCCACCGTAATTAAATTATTATAACAAAAATGCAACTTGAAATTTTCCAAAAAAGAAAGACATTGTTTTGTTTCCGAAAGAAAAAGGAGATCCGGCCGTTGACTCTTCCACACATCCCTAAGATACCCAATTGTTGCTTTATTTTCTAGTCCCTGGCAATTCCAACTTACTATCTTCATAAACTATTAAGCTGGTTTTGGAGGTTTTGGTCCCCGCGCCACACCCTTCTCGACTTCCTGAAGTTTTGGGTACAATCCTTCACCTATGCGGACCTCATGGTTTGCCACCGCATTCTTACAAGGCGTGGCTAATTTTTGTACGTTTCTCTTCCTCGATCCTACACTTTTAAAAGCCAGCAAACCTTTACTTTTCTTATTGGCACCCATCGGATCCCCCTTCCTTTTCTCTTTGTTTCCCTCCCTCGGGATTGTGAGCAAACCGGAGTCCGTCTCCATCAATTCGAGTTCCTCTTCTTCACCCTTCATTTCCTCATTCCCCAAATCCGATGCACCCTCCTCCGCCGAGATCGCCACTCCATCCAACCCTTTACTCACCTGCGCTCACCTTCTTCCTTGTCGGTATAGCCCGCTTGAGAAGGTACATGAGAATCATGGTCCAGCATATCAGAGTTTTGCGCACTAGTCGCACCCTCCTTTGTCCCCACTTCAGAATCGTTTCCTTCGTTTGCAATCTCCTGTTGTGCTTTTGATAGATTCAGAGTCACCACAAGTTCCACTTGATTACCGAGCCCCAGCTTATCCATCTCAGAGAGATGCTCCGTCATATTAGTCGGCGGGTGCCTTTGATTAGTGTCCTTAACTATTTCGGTCTGGGAACTAGCATCTTCAGCCAAACTCGTCATCACTCTATCGTCTTTTTCCACAAAAAGTGCTTTACGGACCTGTTTTTGAGGACGTAATTCTTCAGCCGAACCGCCTTGCTCACCAACCTTATCCCGTTGCTGCTGATTCGCGATAGCCCTTGTCTCTGCCTGCACCAGACGATGATCTTGCACTTGTGCAAAACTTGAGAACCGTGGTTGCCGAGAAGAGCCTTCACCATGATACCTAGGTCGTTTACCCTTAAAACCACCAATTGTGTTATCCTTGTGATGCCTAAGACCCACCTTGTCATTGTTAAAAACACCAGCTTTCCCTTTTAGATCACCGACATGTCTCCCTTCTCCCCCACTTTGCCGCTGCTTATCACTAACTATCGCGCCTCTGTAGCTCATTATCTGTTTTTCATCACCATCCGCCTTGGGAGGATCCGGTTTATCCTCAAAGGTCCGACCACCTCTCTGCTTGCAATGCGCGATATCGTGACATAGACTAAAACAGTGTTTACAAAACCCAAACAACCGCTCATACTTGAAAGCGATTACCGTTTTCTCCCCATTGCCGAATTCGAGAACTGATTCAAAGCAGATTGGCTGAAAACCATCCACCGATACCTGCACTCTCCCACCATCAATGTCCACCGCTTCAACCGTACCAAAGGCTTTCCCAATTGATCGAAACGTGGGATTGGCCCAGAACTGAAGGGGAACACCAAAGACCCTGATCCAAAACTTCAGAACGGAGGGGTAAGAAGGGTCCACCATTGGAGCCCATCTCACTAGTGAGACCATCCAGTGATCGAAGTGGAATGGTTCCATCATCAACACCTTCTCAATATCTTTCTCATCATCAAAATCGAATTGGAACTTTCCTAAGCCCAAATCTGCTCCCACCACCTTACCCTCCAGCTGCCAGATACGAGGAAGCATAAACAAGAGCGACTTCATATCTTGCATCCTCGGGTTCAGACAACGACCGATCACTGTTTTTGAATAGCCCGCAATTAATTCCATGTTGTCAAAATGAGGGACCTTGATGTGCATTTTTGGACTAGGCCTCAGCATGTTAACCTCGTTCACCCCCTTCCCAACCAGACCGCTTTGAGACATCACTCCCCCGATAACTTTAGTTTGAAACAGATGGTACCTCTTACCCAAACCCAAACTTCTCAGGAACCAGAAAGAAAAATGGAACCAGAAAGAAAAATGATCGCACAGGCTCGACGAGGTAAGAAAAAGTTCTTTGTGATGCTTTTTCATCGTCACCCAAGACCCCCTTATATACCGAGTACAATCCCTTATAGAGTCTGATCCGATCACCCAGAGGATCTGCTGTAATATCATACACCTTGATTGATATCCAATCAAATCCTGAAATATGAAAAACAGCGTCTTGATTTCGAGAATCTGATTTGAGGATTGTGCTTTCCATATCCTCAAAATTCTCTGTTTATCCCGTGTCTCCAGACCATAATATGATTCACCGTTTAGAGGGATTTGAATACTTTCCTTGAGAAGACGAAGATTCTCCCGATTCACCACCACATCTCGTTTTCGAGAGTACTCTCCGTCAAGATCCTTGGATTGATCCTCCTCATTTAAATAGATCTGGATGCGAATCATTAATGAAGATTGTCTTCTTACGAGCCCAAAATCACTTTTTGATTCGAAATCTACTTTCCCCAAAAAGAAGAAAATATCTCGGGAGCATCTCAGAGATGGATGATACTGAAACGAAGATCTTAATTGAACCGAAACCCACCGAAAGCCAAAACCCATTAACAGAGCCGCACAAATCCATACCCAAATCATATCAGAACCCTAATAGAAACCTCGTTCCGCCGTCGCCATCGCTTGTTTTCTCTCTCTCTTTTCCAATTTGTGTATCTATTATAAAAAAAAAAATATACATTTTTGCACTTGGCTTTAAATGATAAAAGACATTTCCGAGCATAGTTCAATTGTGGGTCCTTGGAGTTCTTCTTGCGATATAATTTACATAGACACTTGGAGAGTGAAAAGACCTTGAGATTCACGTATACGAAGACCTGTCAAAAAGCATAATTTATAAAGGACACCAAAACTATTAAGATTGGCCAACAAGGAAGATGTCAATTTCCAAAATAGAAATGTGTCCAAAATGATTCAATAACTTCCTTCCCCATTCTCTTATAAATATATTACAATATGGTAGTTCAAATCAACATAAAAACTCGATATATAAGTTTTATAACTACAAACATGTCTCTCTTCACTCCCTTCTTTGCTTGCTTTGTTCCAAAATCCGGTACGCGGATTAGCTCAACCAGTAGTAACATTGAAGTCTTGTCCTCAAAGAAACTGAAAAGCAAATCCAAATATCCGAGAGCTCCGATCATCGTCTCTTATTTTCCTGTCGGCTCGAACCTTTCCCGTATGTAAGATATAGAAAGAATGAGAAGTGAGATTTTGTAATGTAAAACAAGGCGATGGCACAACCAAAAAATGATGTTAGGCTGATACTACGGATCAGTCCAAATTTAGTTTTGTCTCGTTTGATCATCCTAATAGACCAATCAACGAATGTGCTTATGTTCCATACTTTTTGTATGTGTATATAATTTTAATTTTGCGTAAGTTATGTGTATATACTGAATTAAATAACAAATACTACTTGTTGCTGGAAAGGTTTCCTTCACACTCTTCATTCACACCTCATCAAATCGACAGATTGGCTGATTCATCTACCAAAATCCAAGATAGATTTTGTATTAGGTCAACTAGCACCAGCCCACCTTATTGGGTTTTTATGATTTAAGTTTGTTTCTCTCATGTTTGAGAAAGGTTAGTCATTGGTCTTGGAACTTGTAGACGTTGTAGATTTATCCATGCGGAATTCAAAATAGTGTCACGTCGCATACATTCCCACTTTTTCATGCAAAGTTTGTTTCAATGTGTAAACCTTAATTCACCACATCTAAATTATCGTGCTAACAAACATTTACTCAGTACCCGATTGTCCCTTAGACTCTTCCACAGTTTCCACAGTTTCTACAATAGCTGGTTTGCTACACTCTCTCCAATCGGATTCCAAAAATCATACTATTTTAGTGTGATGCTATAGTATCACACCAAATTTTGAATGACACTATTCACAACAATAAATAATATTCACTTATTTTATTAATAAAATGATAAACTAAATAAATATAAAATAATAAAATAAATAGAAAAAATGATAATAAGTATTGATCAAAACTATTAAATAATAAAGAAATTTTTTAATTTAATAATATAATATATAATATTTGTTTGTATGATATTTGATGTTGTGGTTGGAAAAAGAATAGTACTAAAATTGTGTAGTTTCAACACCAAAATGATGGTATAATTAACCTGAAAAATGTTCTAATTCAATCGTTCGTCTGTCTTTCAATTTCTTCTCCCACAATATCATCATAATTATCACCAACCTTTTTTCTATTCATGTATGTGATAAACTTGTTAGTTACATCAGTTTTTGTTTAATACTTTGTATAACACATACGTTTAAATTGTCATGATCCAAACCCCCAACCCCAACCCCATTAGATCAAAACCCTAGTAACCCCTCCCTTTGCTTTTTGCCTAAAAATACTCATCATTCTTCTCACAAAGAGAGCGAGAGAGATTTGAAGCGAAGTCCTACTCATTTGCTCCCTCCAGTGCCGCCAACCAGCCTTGATGCCGTCCACTGCCCCCGAGTCTCTCCTTATACCGCCGAACTCACCGCCGACCACCGCGACTTACCCACTGACCCGAACCCGAGCCGCCAAGCCCATCCGAAGCACGTGAGTCTTCCCATCGCGATCCCGAGCATGTCCTGCCGTCGCCATTGTATCTCACTGACACTACCTCCTAGTCTCGCCGTCGCCGCCAACCCTAAACCCTTGCTGCCTTCCATATTGATTACCTATGGTATTTAAATCTAAAATCCTAATTTCTTTTCCTAATTTAAGTTCTCTAATTATAAAAGTTTTCCGATTTGAAAACTTTCTATTTTTGAAAAGTTCTATTTTATCAAAGTTTTCTTTGGGAGTTTCTATCTTTGAAAACTTTCCATAAATGGAATGCGCCATTTATGGAAAGTTATGATTTTCTTCTTCTTTTGCTAGTAAATTTCGGTTCTTTAAGTGTAGTTCGTTGAATTCTTCCGTTGCAGTTCACTTATTTTTTTTTAATCCAAAAAGCTAAGGTGAGAAGTGTGATATGTGGATTCATAGTGTTCATTAGACATGATTGTATGTGAGTAGGCTAGATCTAGGATTTGGCTACCATTACGTGATGGGTGTATGTTGTTGTGTGTTGATTGGGGATCAAGGGGTGTCGCAGTATGATGATTTTGGATCGTTGAGTGTTGTTGCGTGATGTTGCTATGATTAGAATTAATGTGTGCTAGGTTATATGAAACCGCCCTCATGCTGTGTCTTGTGGGTGTACTGACAAAGGGGAACGTTTCATTGCTTGTCTGGTACACATGAGGAACCTCAGAGAAGTATGGCCAAAAAACCCAAGTCGGCGAGCGATAGTCATACCTGCACAGGAGATGCAGGGCGGTTGGTGTTATGTTATCATGTGGATGATATGTGTTGTGAGGCTATCATGTGAGATGGTTGGTGTTGTGGTATATCTTATGTTGTGTTGTGCTATTTATCTTGTTGTATAAACGTTGATTGTGTTACGTGCAGTTGTTATGTGATGTCTGTTTTTCCGAAAGTTTAGCTTGTTTGCATATCGTTATTTATTGAGTGTTATGAATCAAGTAGGCATAGACGAACATTTTCACTGAGTAACCTTGGTTGCTCACTCCTCTCTTTCTTTTTCAAATGAGGCGGTTGAGTGAAATTCAGATTGATGGTGCAGTGTGTCTGATGCTATTTTTCGAAAATAACGATTTAAGCATTTATCTTTATTTTAAAGACTATTAAATAATTTTGTTTTAAGGTATTTCCGTTCAAATTTTTGTTAAGATGTTCAAGTTCCCGCTTTATTTACTAAAGAGTATTTAAGATAATTCTAATATTTACTACGTATTTATTGCAGCATGATGGAAATGTTTAACTTACGGGTCGGCCGTTATGAAAGGAGTTGGGTCGGACGTTACATAAATAATTTTACTATTTAACAAATAGTTTTACGGACGGGACTTGCAGTTCTTCTTGCTAGATAATTTATGTTAGTACCGGATTCGGCACACTCTCCTGGAAGAACCCGGCCCGATCTAGTTCGACCCATTAGACAAAGCAGTTCGGCTCGCTAGCCAGAAGCCCAGCTCGGCCCAGAACTCACCGACTCTGCGTCCACCGACTTGGAGAGAAAAGGAAAGCCGCTTCATAGGAGGAAAAGGGGCCCAATGAAGGTCCATAAATAGCGGCGAGAGCCCTCTCTCTTTTCCACATATCTTCATTACTAATAAGATCGAAACGAGATTCTTGATCTAGTTCCCGCTCTAATTCCTGTTATTTGCCGATCTATACCTAAACCCACATAAGAGTTATCACCTGTGATAACCCTAGTAACTACAGTGGCACCGTCTGTAGGGACAATATAAGCTTCGCACAAACCAAACAGAATTAAGGAGCTCGGAACAATGGTCAGAACACCACCACCCGTTGGTCAACTTACGATTGACGATCTCACCCGAAACACGCAAGATCACACAGTCGACAACCGCCCGATCACGCAAGAAGCAGACAACACCCGCACTGTACGGAGAGACGTGAGCACAGAAGAGGAAACTGAGACCGGCCAAGACGACACAAATAACAGACGCAACCCCAACCCACCAAACCCGGTTGTCGAACCAACCATGAGTGACGTGCTGAGAATCATCCAAGAACGCGATCAAGAAATACAAAGGATGTTCTTCGAGCTCAACTCCTCAAGCAAGAACCGCATCAACCGCTTACTCGAAACAGTAAGCGGGCTAGCAAATAGCAGGACAACAACAACTCTAGGAACTCGAGCGCGCAATGAACCACACCATACAAATCGACACCCGCACCACGGAGCACTAGGACAAACGACCGGTATAGGACAGAACCCACGAACTCGAGCTTTTAAGAACAACAATTTTAGACATGAATTCAATAGTTCAACGCGCTATCAGTTTGGCCCCCGAAATTGCTGGTATTCTGGAAGGGATCCAAAAAACTCTGTTCACGACTGACATAACCGATATACCACTGCGAAGTAACACAAAAATCAAAATCGCGGCTTATGAAGAAAAAGCGGATCCAGTACAGCACCTGCACATTTTTAAAATCGCCGCAAACAAAGCCAGATTCGAAGAAAATGAGAAAGACGCCGGACTATGTCAACTATTCGTGGAAAATCTAGCCGGCCCAGCCCAAACATAATTCTCACGCTACCGCCGAACTCCATCAGTAGTTTTGACGAGTTGTCAACCCGCTTCCTTAAGCATTATTCCGGCCATAAAAGACAAGCCAAGCGAGACCTACCACGAACCTCGGCAACACTACGATAAAGAGTACCGAAGGGCAGACTTACTCGAACACTGAGGCGGCAGAACCAAACCAATGACAACATACTACATCAGCAACGAACGACCTCTACAACCCTGGAACAAGTGGAATTGGAACGACGCACCGCAAAGCTCTCAACTGTACTGCGATTACCACCAGTCCACGGTACACAGCACAACACAATGTCGATCTCTACAGGATAGCCTTTTGGACAAATACCGGAAGGGTGAAATCAAGCTCGATAACCGACCTCGCTTTGAAGGACGAGCAAACGACAATCGCCCAAATAATACCAACAAACGCCAAACCGATAGAGACGATGATCACCGCGCAGACAACAACTGATTTCTAGATCGGTACGACGACCGACCCGCACCAAAAACAGAACCACCACGTCGTGACCACGATCACAATGATGAGGACAATCCAGCACCACCGGTACGAAGACGGATAAATGTTATATTTGGCGGTCTATTAGCTTGCAAGGACTCAGTGTGGTCTATCAAGGAATACCAAAAAAGGGTTGGATCACCGAAAGATATCCCGCCCGTAATTCAAGATCATGAGGTCGCAATCACCTTCACCTCGTCCGATCTCGTTGGAGTAAGCCAACCCCACAATGATCCATTGTTGGTTTAATTAAACCTCGGCGATTGCCAAGTCACTCGGGTCCTCATCGACATCGGCAGCTCAGTTGACTTAATATACAAAGAAACCCTAGAAAAAGCCGAATTCAAAAACGCCAAGATAAAACCCGACGTTCGCCCTTTGATCGAATTCGATGGTGATTCAACTATGACAATTGGAACTGTCAAACTCCCCATACACGCTGGAGGAGTAAACAAAATCGTGAAGTTCGTCATCGTAGATCGGCCCACTGTGTACAACGCCATCTTTGGAACCCCTTGGATCCACTCTATGAAAGCAATACCATCATCATATCATCAGTGCGTCAAATTTCCAACCCGAAGCGGAATCTTCTCACTCCGAGGAAACCAGAAGCTAGTCCGAACATGCTTTATTGCCGAACTAAAGATGAGGAACAGCAACAAGGCACAAACATGCTACCTCGTTGAGCCCGACCCATACGAGATCCGACATCCAAATTTCGGACCTTAGAAGGAGCTAATCGAACAAGTCAACATCGACATAAAACATCCTGAAAGATGTGTCGGGATCGGCCTCGAACTACAACAACCGCTGAAAGACGAGCTTATCAGTTTCCTTCAGCAGAACATCACCACCTTCGCATGGTCTATGGCGGACATGAAAGGAATCAACCCTTCCATCACGACCTCCGAACTCCAAGTCGACCTGACCTACAAACCCATAAAACAAAAACGACAGAAACTTGGACCCGAACGAGCCAAAGCAGTCAATAACCAAGTAGAAAAATTATTAGGAGCCGGCTCAATAATGGAAGTTCGCTATCCTGAGTGGCTCGCGTTGACTTCACCGATCTCAACAAAGCATGTCCCAAAGACAGTTTCCCACTTCCGCGCATCGATCGACTCGTGGAAGCCACCATATGAAATGAACTCCTTTCATTCATGGATGCCTTCTCCAGATACAACCAAATTCTGATGAACACCGACGACAGAGAAAAGACCGCATTCATCACGGACTGAAAAACTTATTGTTATAAGGTTATGCCGTTCGGCCTCAAAAATGCTGAAGCAACCTACCAACGACTCGTTAACCGAATGTTCTCAAACCAGCTCGACTCAACCATGGAAGTTTATATCGACGACATGCTGGTCAAATCACTCGTCGCAATAGATCACGTCGCTCATCTGAAGACTTGTTTCTCCATACTTAATGAGTACGGCATGAAGCTCAACCTAAAGAAGTGCACATTCGTAGTCAGTTCGGGAGAATTCCTCGGTTATGTCGTCATCCAGCGCGGCATCGAGGCAAATCCAAAGCAAATAACCGCTATCCTTGACCTCCCTTCTCCAAAAACCACCCGAGAAGTTCAAAGGCTCACTGGTCGGATCGCCGCACTAAACCACTTCATATCCAGGTCGACGGACAAATGCTTACCCTTCTACCAATTACTCCGAGGAAACAAAAGATTTGAATGGGACGATAGATGCGATGAAGCCTTCAGACAACTGAAAATCTACCTAACAAACCTGCCGGTCTTAGCAAAACCACAAGAAGGAGAAACCCTATACTTGTACGTAGACTGGTGTATTAATCCGCGACGATAGAGGAGAACAAAAACTAATATTTTACGTCAGTAAAATCTTTGACGCAACAGAAATACGGTACCCGACCCTGGAGAAACTTGCACTCGCGGTCGTCATATCAGCTCGAAAACTCCGACCACACTTTCAATCGCACTCAGTTGTCATCCTCACCGAGCAACCGCTACGAACAATTCTTCATAGCCCTAGTCAGTCCGGACGAATGACCAAATGGGCCATCGAACTCAGCGAGTACGATATCAAATACCGAAGTCGTAACAAGTGTCAAGTCCCAAGTCCTTGCAGATTTCATCATCGAACTACCAATCGACATTCAAAGGCTTCTGCGCACGTCTAAACAAGTCAACCCCATGATACCCACAAGGTAACAGACAGGCCGAAGCTACAAGCAAAATTATCTTAGACGGAATCAGTAAACAATTGGAAGATAAGAAAGGTCTATGGGCCGACGAACTTGACGACGTCCTATGGTCTCACCGAACCACTCCTCGTCGATTTACGAATAGAACGCCTTTCTTCTTAGCATACGGACTCGAGGCCGTCGTCCCGGCAGAAGTAAACGTCCACAGCCTTCGTCGAATAATGCTAACCAAGGATACGTCCCTAAATAACGAGATGCTGACAAATAACCTCGACACCATCGAAGAACAACGCGATCAAGCTCTACTTAACATCCAACATTAAGAGAACTTGGCGGTCAAATACTACAACAAGAAAGTACGCGGTCGGCACTTGCAACAAGAAAGTCTACGAGCTCATCACCATTAAAGGAACACATATCGTACGCGCTTGGAACTCACTAAACCTGAAGAAATTCCACTACTAGACTGAGCGCCAAAAAAAAAAACGTTGTAACCGAACTACGAATGGTTTGATCCCTTCAAAGGGTACGTAGGCAGCCCGTTAAAAGGCACATCTATACCTTAAAAAAAGAAAAAAATTAATATGAGCAGCCGAGCTCAGTCTCGCAT
>OVAY01001003.1:0-38285 GCA_900406395.1 Kernera saxatilis
CTAGATGGACCATCCAGATGAATCTTCCAACTGAGCAAACGAACATGACCTTGGTATAAAACAAATAGAGGCAGAAGCTGCTCCCGTGAGTGCAGACAAGTGTCGCCATAGAGACATGTTTCCCGGAAAATGCGGAAATGATGGAAACAAGGTGTGCTTAGGCGATATCAATAAGAAGATCAAGATCGTCAAATTTACTCATTGCCAATGTTCTGACGTTCTTCCCCCTTCCGGGAATCCTCAACGTTATTGCAATTGCACTCATTGCTAAATTTTATTATTTTCTCATAACCAAAACCTTTTTACTTATAAATAAGTTTAATATAAGAGATTTAAATACGATCGTTGTAATGAATGTACTAGCATTGTTTCCATTTTGGGGAAACCACACCACATCTGCAATTGCAGTTTTGCTTGCTAAATTTTATTATTTATTCATAACCACGTACAATCTTTTTCTAATAAATAGATAAATAAGTTCGAATTGCTTCTTGGTCATGGCAGTCATGTCCACTTGCAGATACACTCAAAAATCAAACGGTCATACAGCTTAAGTTGGTTCCGAACTAAGAAATAAACACAATGCACAATAAGAGTGGTCTCTTCTTTTTAAGAACAAAAAAAAATATAGAATGCATTGAAGATGAATAAGAAGAAGGCGACGCAGATCGCAGAGTATCTAAGCAAATGGATTGCCTCCGGTAGATGCAACAGGGCCCTGCGCTGCTGAATTCCTACATCCATGTTAGGCAATACGACAAAATATAAGCTGCCCCCACATAAACAAAATATAAAGATTCTAATTTTGTATTTCAGAAATCATTCATTCAAATGATAGATTCTCACTATCATTCAAACATGTAATGAAAGCATCCATCACATTATCAAACAAAGGACTTCCTTGGATTCTTCACTCAAAGCATAGCAGAATCATACAACTCTTACAGCCAATAACATCATAAAATTAAAGATAACATCATCATATTGTGAAACTTACTGTAGTTGAGACGTTGATGCTTGCCCTGCCATGCATGCTAAGCCACCTGCATCAGTTTCTCAAGGAATTAGATAATATACCAGGGTATATGTAGTTCATGCTTACAACTATACTTCGAAGGGGGCGAACATGAGATAGTCACTTGTGAATTGATATTTCATGCAACATGGTGTGATGTTAATTTTCTTGCAGGGCTCTAATAAACAGAAAGGAGTATATTTCCATAGCACGTAATTTATATCACCTTGTGCGCCTGCTGGAGCAGGTAGGTACGAGGGTACAGAATCTGCAGCGAGCCATGGTTGTGATACACCATTAAGGAAGTAGGTTGCTGGTGTCTGGGTATCGGGCAGTGCCCCTTGTAAAGAACTCATGTCCAAGAACTGGCATTTAAATACAACCACAACAAAGTCGTCAATCATCGAATTTTAAAGGCGGAAAGTGATAGATTCACAAATACACACGAAAATGTAGGCCATATATTGTAGTTTATCAAATGAACCACGAAATATGAAGAAACAAGAGGATTTAGTCAGTCTACAATTCAAGTCTTTTGGATAGGTACTGAGCTCGGGAGAGTAGGGGATTCTCTAAAATCCATGCCTAGGTTCTTTGATTTGGTAAAGTAAGAAGAGAAATACTGTTCTGTTCCTATCAAATTCACGCGATATACTATCCCTGAGAAAGAATATGATAATCCCTCTGAACAAGATTTGAAGTCGTCACCCAACTTATATATCTTAGATTCTCTAGATTCGAACAACATTACACCATTGCATACAAATGATGCTGTGAGATCTGACTTGATTATAAGACATGTGTGGACAGGCTCTACATACCATGTCATTTGAGTCATACTCGGAATCATAAGGGAGATCAAATGGATTAGCTGACTTTTGATCACTTACATGCTGCCAAGATTCTTCCTGCGAATGGATTTTAACCGATCAAAAACAAAATAACTGATAGGCAAACTTAAGAAGGGTGGTTGATAAGCATCTAAGAGAAAACTGCAAAGCAAAAGTGGAACCATATGAGGGGGGTATGCTGATGCCATGACAATGTTCCCTGGAAAACCAAAACCAGAAGAGCCAGTAGGTATTGTGGCTGTTTGGGTGTCATCATTGCTTAATTCCTGTGACATGACATCATCAGAGAGGAATCAATGGAGAGATTCATCCAGAATACACTGACATGATAAGGGAAAATGCAATAACCTCTACAACTTGTGGTTCCAAATGGTGTTGATCAATGTTAGATGACGAAGTACTTGCTCGATGTTGGGGAAAATGCTTAGCGTTGTCCAAAGAATTGGCCGCAATAGAGTCGGGAAAGGCATTCCATGGCTGCTCAAAACAGGTCAAGCAGGAGTTTGTTCATCACATCGTCTGTATGAATGGTAATCTTTGATTGTGGAGTCATGCCGTTATTTCAGACACAAGTAGTTATCGTATTAAATTTGTCAGATTACAGCTTGCCCAACAACATTCATACAACATGAGGCCAGCCACTTCGCCCAGCCCAAGATGAACAAGATCATCACAGTTTTCATGACTGAAAGATGTACCATCGTCTATGTCTAAGATGAGATATGCCCATGTGACACATGGAAGCAGTTTCCTTTTTATCGTCTCATGATGCACCCTTTTTTTTTTTTGTCAAATTGTCTCATGATGCACCCCAAATGATGTAACTGAATAGACAGAACAAAGAGTAAAGACTAACCGGGTTATTGGCAACAATTTTTTGAACATCTGAAAGATCATCCTGCCACGGACTTGATATTGACAAAGCATGCTGCTCCACATTGGATGGATAAGTTGGCCATTGCATGCTTGTGCTAGGCTGCGGGATTCCTTCATTTTTCACTTCCAACTCGCGAACTCCAGAGGAGGTGATAATGTTTGTAGATTTTGCAGCAGGCATTGAATTGTCAAAAGAAGCCCATCCTTCGTTCTTAGGCTCAGACAAGTCTGGTGGTCTTGAGGTGGGTTGCTGACCCAAAATTCCAGCAAGCAAATCTGTCGGGGTGGATGAGTATGTCAGTGGAGGTTGATGAGAATTCACAGGTGGAGACCCGGCTCCTATCGAAGGTTGAAATGCATTGACTGATTGGGCCACTGGCGCTCCTGGCAACTGAAACAAATCAATAGGAGCCTTTGCCGACTCTGCTACTGAAGGAACCAGAGTAGATGTTTTATCTTGCTGGCTTCTTGTATTTTGACCATTTCCAGATGCAACTTCCCCTAAACCACCCGAGGTATATGACTTGATAGACATGGAATTACTGTCAACTGATCTGACACTCCCAGAAGACGTAGTTCTCTGAATGAAGAAATGGAATTCCAGAAAAGAAAGATTGAGAAGTTGGAACATCAGAAAATCACTTTTTCCATCAGGGGGGATGATTTTCAATTGCAAAAAAAAATAACTCTTAGCCAATACAAACAACCATTTTAGAGGAGGTGGGTTATTATTACCTGATGTTGCCTGCCTGGAAATAAGTTTTCACTTGGAGGGGCATTTGAATGCTGAAACTGGGGACTACGAAATCCACCTTCCTGCTGAAAATTTGGGGACTGTATTTCAGACCTGAAAGGATCTCCTCCACTTGACACAGAAAAATCTGAAGCCCTTGGAGCAGAGCCCTCATTTGCGAATTGGTCTTCAAACATATGATCACTAAACCATCCAGGGCTGTATACAAAACTAGATGCTTTTGAATGAAGACCTTTTACTGAAGCAGACTTGCCGGTAAATCCCAAGGGTATTTTCCCGTAACGCCGTTCTTCGTACTGATAGTCGTAAGGAGGGCTTTGGGAGTAAGAATGATACGAGTTGGCCCGTCGAGTCACATCTTCAGAACTTCCATGGTTCTGTCAATTGCATTACAGGAAAAGGAAAAAAAATAAATGTTTGATGCATGCATGCTCATGGTTGAATCTAGAGCAACTCAAAAGAAATAATAAGTATCAGAATTTAGAAGACCTATATGAGTCAAATTGATAGTTTCAAAATCCACAATATTGTTAGATTACAAACTTCCAAGCATTAAAATTTTTATTTCTTTTGAAAAGTACTAGCAACACTCAGACTGAAAATTTCACGTAAATACTCGAATACATTTTGCAAATTATTTCCATTTTGGACTATAGGATCTTATTCTAGAAAATGAAGCAAACTAAGTTTGAAATTAGCAAAATGCCGTATAAGAAACTAGATTATCTTGCCTGACTATCATTAGGAGGCTTGTCCGTAACATTTGCTCCTGCATATTTCTTTTGCACATACACATTTTTGATAAATTCGCGAACTCTTTCAGCATTACTGCCAAAGAAACAACAAAAACATGATATCATGGATCTTAAACAGATCATATTTTTGACTAAACAAAAACTATGTTTCTCGATTCTCAATCATGAACACCAACAAGAAAAATTAGTTATTTAAACCTGTTGTCCGGAAGTCTCTGCCGTTGATGGTCCCAGTTTTTCAAATATGTTTCTCGGGCACGCTGAAAATAGGTAGTTATCATAAGCTACAAAGAGAAACATCTATCTCCAAAAAAATTAAAAAATTAGAACGTTAGCATCAATACTACCTGATTACCACCATTTTGAAGTACTTCAACTTCTTGAGAAGTAAACTTTGACATTGATACAGACTTCACACGATGAGTATATTCTCGACTGTAGGGTAATAAAGTAAAACCAATGATGAAAAACGAAACTAAGAGAGAACTCCATGAAAACAAAAAGTCTTATAAAAGAGCTGCCAAACCCCATTGCAAATCAAGACAAGAAAGTTGCATTACCATAAATGGAAAATGGGAGACACTGAATAGATTCGAGAATATATTATGTTAAGTTAGTAATAAAACAATTAATGTATAATCTGAAAGAGGTGGTCTGTAAACATTTTGGAAAGTATCTGCTTGGATGAATAAGTCAGCAACCAAAGAAAATGATTACATAAGAAGGAACACACAGAACGCCTGGAATAGTTGCAAAGGAAGTATATAGACAACATGGAAAGAATAAATATTAGTCAGAAAGAAAGATGAAGGTACTCACTGTATCCCGCTACAGGACATGCATACGAAGGTCCAGAAAGTCGTGCAAACATATTGAGGACCCTGCACCAATTTGCAAGTCTTACTGTATAGCCAAAAGGGAAAATTAAATCCAAAATTACAAATGAATGAAATTTTTAGCTTTTCCTAGCTTGTCTTTCCATTTCCATATTCGGAAATAAGAAAATTAGTTGGATTTGCAGATTAACTTCACTTAGTTAGAACCCGTCAACGACATAATCAAAACATTTCCAAGACTAGAAGGAGCAAACGAAATCCCCAAAAACATATATCATCAAAAGATAACAGAATGATAATCCCAGAAGCTGAAGTCAAAGACTAAGAGAGAAACCCATCAGTTCAAAACTCAGTAGAGACAAAAGACACACTCACGGGAACCATATAAGTTGAGTATTTTTCTTTTCTAATCAAGGAAACAGAACCAAATAGGCCTTGAGGGAAACAAAAATTGGTGAAAAGGGAGAGTTATATTCACAAGGCTATTGCAGTTGATACAACGACGATTCGGCGGAAGCTTCATAAGACCACGAATAATCTTCTCGTTCCTCTCTTCTTCTCTTTTACTTCCCATGTCGCCAACAAATAATTGCCCCAAAAAAACGAAGAGTGTCCCAGAATACGAGATTGACTCACGGGGGCGATTTCGTGAAATCGGGGAAAAGTTGGGTTAAGTCGCTGCTAATCAAGGATTTTGGAGCTGGATATTCGAATGCTCGAATTTGAATTTCACAGAAGAGAGAGAAAGAGAGAAGAGGCTTTTGATTGATCCCTTGGCTTGGTAATTGGTATCATGAGAAAAGGGGGAAGAAGCTAATAATGTTTCCTTCCTTTAATAACTCGTCTTCATCTTTCCTCGTGTGGGCTTTGGCTGAGACCCACACCATATTCATTTTGGCAATATTCTTATGAATTACATTTTATTATTTTGAGAATTCGTATCAACTCTATTCTAATTTTTGATCGATTTAGATTTTGAAAGAAAATTGCTAGTGCTAGCTATATGAACTTATCCTTCGTTACGTGATCGATAATACCCAAAAAAATAAATATACATAGATAATTAGCTACAAATTGTTGGAAGAAAAAATGTACACATATATATGTCAAAAACGATATTCGACCTAAAAATGGTAAGTTATATACTAGCTATCCTCTATTACATGGCTAACATTTGTTTTTTTTTTTTAAGTATGTTTGACTATACAAGGTATGGAACTAATCAAGGTGGTCCAGTTGTTAGCGGTTGGTCCTAGTGGTTTATACTAGTGAATTAGGGTTCTTTTACCGAATTTCACTCATGTTTAGGCATTGCAGACGACTAGACGTCTTAATTCACCTCTTAACACTCCAATTGCATTTTTAGATGTCTTAACTTAATTTAAAGGGTTCATGTTACACATCATTTGTAATTGCTCAAATCAGAGCATTTTTCTAATTCACGCAATAGACTTGCAAGTTAATCCTTTATCGGCATTATATAGGTTCTCATTCAACGCATTACTTGTTCGCGGCCAATCAGTATCAAATTGACATGTAATTCAAGCAAACGAAAACATAAACCAAATGAATCATAGCCGCATTATCTAGTTCGTCGAATATGATTATTCGTTCGATATCGTTTGAATTACTAATCATTCATCTAGGTGCTTCCTAAGAAAGGAAAATAATTAACAAACATTTTGGTACCCTTACATTAACGAGACATAGTTGTTGATTTTGAGTTATACTTGTAACATATATATATGCTTATGAGTTGTTGTTTTTTTTTTTTTTTTTTTTTTTANTTTTTTTTTTTTTTTTTTTTTTTGAGAAAACATATGCTTATGAGTTATGAGAAGGAAATAGTTAGGATGACATAATCTTGAGGATAAATTAAAAGAAGGCAATAGAAGACTAGAAGATAATTAAAAGCATCCCGATCAATCTCCGTTTCTTGTCTCCTCTTGCTCTCTTACATTGTTTATTATTTCATACCTTTGACGTTCAAAGAGTGGGTGGGTTTTTTTTGTTCTAGGTATAGTGGAGTTGTTGTTCTTCTTACGTACGTATTGCAATTCTGATAAGGAACTTCAATATATATATCTGATACGGTTGTTTATTGAGCAGAAAGAAAAGAGGTCGATATCTAAGCTTATGCAAAATCCGGTGTTCCATGAACTGAAGAAGCAAGCTTCTTTCTTCATCAAGGAGAAGATCAAGACTGCTCGTCTCGCCGTAACCGATGTTACTGCAGAAGAACTGTGAGAATATATATATTTATATATAGAGATGTATATATGTTATATATTAATCTGCTTTGAGTTAACCGCTTTGATTTGTTCAATGTGAAGATTGACAGAAGAAGTTACGGGCAGTGCGCAATCGTCAATAGACGCACGCTCCATGGCGGTCATAACAAGAGCTTCTTTTGAGGTTGATCAATTCCAAAGAATCGTCAAGATTCTACGTCAAAGGTTATTTTTGCCTCACGTTGATTCAAACAAAACAAGAATTCCACGCACCCAATAAGCATAAAACTAAGAAATTTGATCATGGTCTAACTGGTTTTGACGTTTTTATATATCTAAGCAATTTGTTAAAATTTTCAACTATTTGTGTAAACTTTTTTTTTTAACAAAAAAAAACCTTGTTGATATTTTTTTTATTTCTAACATGGTCATATTCATTACACCCGTTTCCCTCTAAACCAACTGAACAAAAAATATAAACAAAACGTCACTAAAAAAAAAAATCATTTTTTATTTTTGAGGCTTTTATGATTTTATTATGAATTTTAGTTGTCTTAGTTTCTTAAACTCCTCGATTATTAATGAAACTTTATACTAATTTTGAAAATTTCTTATTTTAAATTTTTAAGACATTTTACTAGTTTTATATAGATTATAGAGCTTTAGTGAATAAATATTACCATATAAACCACCAAGAATTTCAATTTTTCGTGAATGCATCAATGGGAAACTACGGGGAAAAAAAACCACCCTTTATAGAATCCGACAAATTCTTGTAGTCCATCAGAATTGTAGTTACCATTTAGTTGTGTCAATATAATTGGTATTATTTTTTTCAGAATGTTAATGTTTGATAGAAGGGAATGGCTCGGCATTTACAACACGTTGACAATGTTGAACCACTTGCTGGTTAATGGACCTCTAAGTGTATTCAATGAATTTCAACACGAGAGAGAAATTATCGAAGATGCCATAAAGATTGAGTGGATTGATGAGAGAGGGTTCGATTGTGGTCTAAAAGTTCGAAACATAGCCGAGAAGGTACTAAGATTGCTTGAAGATGACATGTTTCTGAAGGATGAGAGAGAAAGAAACCGTAAGCAAAGCATTGGTCGGATCACAGGATTCGGAAACTCGAGTTTCGTCAGAGTTTCTGATACGAACAATGGAAGAGACAGCTCGTTCTTGAGTGACCACGAAACTTGTGAAAATGATCGTATCGCTGATAATCATCCTTTCGTCGAGAATGACCACAATACAGCTCAACTCTTGCTTTCTTCTTCGACTTGAGATGGATTGCTCTTGTTTGTACAATTAAGCACAGACGTTTGATCAAATGTAAAGACAAGTTTTTCATTTATATGACTTATGGCAAGTAAATACTTACGTATCTATAATATAACCCCTTGCGCTATTATCTTTGAGATTTTTTTTTTTTTTTTTCATGGTTTGTTTCACTGAATCCATACAACTTTCGAAACAATCATAATCCACTACATTAACCAAAAAAAGTTTATAATCCCCTAGATAATGGTGAATGATATTCGTTACAACCATCGTAATTTGGTCGTTTAACAACATCGGACATATCAGAATATTGGAATTCACTATGTGGAATTTACCATCTTAGCTTGGATAATGTTTTATAATTTATACATGGGAATCTTCATTGCAAATATTAATATCAAAATTTAGGATTTTTAATTAGTTTAAATAAAATTTTAAAATCTTCAGTTGAATTATACTGCAACTTAAAATATCTAAACATGATTTACAACATCAAATCCAAAACTTATGAATGAATAAGAGTCTTATTATAAGACTCCCTTAGATTATTTTACGCGATTATGTATGGTTATTTTTCTATTGGTATTTCATTAATTAAAAATTAAATGAGAAGCTCACGTGAGTTTTTTTCAGATTTTTTTTTTTTTTTTTTGTGTGTTTTTTTTTCAGATCTTGCTACGACGTCGTATTCATATCCGGCGGCATCAGTTTCTTCTTCGACCACACCTGCTTCGTTGCTTTCCCTTTCGCTCCTTTGATGGTTGAAGAATGAGATCTCACCAAGGTGGCCGAAAACTGACGCTTCTTCAACTCCTATGCGCCGTCGCTGTTTTCTCCGTTCTCCTTTTCACCATCCAATCTTCCTTCTTCGCAGGTAATCCATCGCCACACCTCTCCGTTTCCTTCTTTCCATTCTTACACTTACTTGTTCGAATAACTATTTGATTCTGCATCCCGCAGATAATAATCGTAAACTAGATCTTGTTCAGCCGGAAGATATTCAGATCTTGTCAGATTTTCAGTCCAGCGTTCAACAGTGCGTGGTTTGTCTCTTTTCGTCACCTCCTTCCTCCACTCCCAATCTCTTTGATTGTTAAGCACTTAATTTTAGCCGCGAATTTCGTTATGGATTTGGATCGATGCCACACTTTCGGTATTTTGTGAGTTAGAGCGCACTAGTTCTGATTCTGGATATTTTCAAATACTTCATAAAGAGACGAATTTGCTATAACGAAGTTCATCTTTC
This sequence comes from Kernera saxatilis, assembly GCA_900406395.1. Classification (NCBI taxonomy): domain Eukaryota; kingdom Viridiplantae; phylum Streptophyta; class Magnoliopsida; order Brassicales; family Brassicaceae; genus Kernera; species Kernera saxatilis. The sequence continues at coordinate 9,852 of OVAY01001003.1, forward strand.
ATCTATTGAATATACTTTTGAGTCTTTGTACAATGAGCGTTCAAAATCTGGAGAAGTGAAAGATCTTGGAAGCTAACAAAAATCTGACCTGGAATTCACCTGCATCAGGGCTTAGTGCTTTCCGTGATGTCAAATACATTATTAGTGTACTAAATTATATGATAGAATTATGTGGTTTGGAAGTCAAGAGTAATGTTGTTTAAAGAGCTAAAACTAGTTTGCTACATTTTGTTCTTCCCCTTTAACTCATTTCTGTCTTGGAAGCTGTGTTGGGAGTCAGGATAATGTTATAGTGTTTATGCAGGGGAACAGAGGGCTTGGACTCACTGCCCATATTATTGATCACTGCAATTTGATCCTCAAGTTTCCTGAAGGCACTAACAGCACTTGGGTATGTTTACACTTGTCTGGTTTCTTTTTGAGATTTCTTTGGTTTTAAACTTATCAAGTTTTCACACTTATATTCTTATCTTTCAACGACAGTACAATGCACAATTTAAAATTTTTGAACCACTGGAGTTCAAGTATAATGTTTGTGAGGCAGTTCTCTTATGGGAGCAGGTTCGTGCTTCTTTCTTTCATTGATTAGATTCTCTTGTTTAAGAACCTTTCAGGATACTAATGTGTTTGAGTAATGCAGTACCGCAATATGACTACAGTGTTGACAAGAGAATACCTCGATGTACGCCCCGATGGATGGTTGGATTATGCAGCTATGAGAATTGCACAGCTGTATGATCCTAAACGTCCTGTCTAATGTTTTGCTTGTGTCATTTGATCTTCTTGTTGAGCTTTTTGATCTTTCGGGTTTCAGGGGAGCTGATAAGTGTTATAATCGTACATTGTGTGAGGAGCATCTTAATGTGATCCTTCCAGCGAAGCCTCCTTTCCACCCACGACAGTTTCATAAATGCGCTGTCGTTGGAAACTCTGGAGATCTGTTAAAAACAGAGTTCGGAGAAGAGATTGACAGTCATGATGCTGTATTCCGAGACAATGAAGCTCCTGTCAATGAGGTAATATGTCTAACATTTGATTTGTGATTTCTTTGCGCTTACCGATTGTCCTTTCCACCTGGTATGAAATTGTGATTTTTTCGTTGCTGCCATTGCTTATATTCACATCAAATTTTATTGCAGAAGTATGCGAAGTACGTAGGTATGAAAAGGGATTTCCGACTAGTTGTGCGTGGTGCGGCTCGTAACATGGTTAAGATTCTCAATGGGTCTGGTCAGTACTCATATTAGACTGAGATATTATCTGCATCTTGTGATTCATTTTCTTCAAGCACTCATTGTAGCTTTGCCCTTGTGATGTAACCTTCTGTAAATGTCATTTACTGCAGACAATGAGGTGCTTATAATAAAAAGTGTGACCCACCGAGACTTCAACGAAATGATAAAGGTATGGTTACTGTTTTCTTTTTCTTCTTTTTATTTTCCAATTTCCACTGCGGTCGTTTTTAACAAAGTCCCCTCCAAAACATAATTGAAGAGACTTGCAGCCACTTTTACATGGGTACAGGATTTTCTTACACGATTTTGTATTTATTTTGTAACAGACTATACCAAACCCTGTTTATCTTTTCCAAGGAATTGTCCTACGCAGAGGTGCCAAAGGAACCGGGATGAAATCCATTGAACTAGCATTGTCCATGTGTGATATCGTCGACATATATGGTTTCACGGTCGATCCTGGATACACAGAGTGGCAAGTATCCTAGATAACTATTTGCTGTCTCTCTCATTTCCTAAGCTCTTTAGGAGATTGGATACTTCCAGTCTGATAATAATTTTCCTTGGTATCTGGAAAAGCCGAGTACGTTTCCAAAAATAAATCCTCATGTTTCCTCACTTTGTATCTTAATAATCAATGTAGGACGCGTTACTTTTCCACGCCAAGGAAAGGGCATAACCCACTTCAAGGAAGGGCATACTACCAACTTCTAGAGTGTCTTGGTGTACAGATAACTTGCCAAAACCTTAATTCTATTTTTCTCTAAACGTTAAACCTTTGTAGTCATTCTGAAGAAATCATGCTCCGCAGGTAATCCGGATCCATTCTCCTATGAGATCCCAGAGAAAGGAGGACTGGTCGAGCGTGCCAAGTCGTGAAATGATAAGCCGAGCTCACGCAGCCGCCTTACGCCTGCAAAGGAGCCAACAGCAAACTAGTTCGAAGAGGGATGGGCTAGGACAATTTGGTAATTGCAAGGTGTGGGGCGACGCAGACCCTACAAAAGGACCCGTCTCGGGATCTCCAGACATGAGTGAGATGAGGAAGAATTCAAATTACAAGAAATGGGAAGTGATGCCGTTTGGGAGCTTAAGAAAAGAAGCGAGGGATCACTATACGCAGATGCAAGGCGTATCACAGTACAAGATGGATGGGAATAAACTGGACGATCTTGTTTGCGTGAGGCATCCCCTAAATGTAGAGGCGTAAATGTTTATCACCCTGTAGATGCACGTTTTCGATACCATCTTGAGCTTGCAAAGTAAAGATTCTTTCATTTCATGGAACATAGGATGTAATATTTTGTTAAAGCAATCTGTTTTGGGTATCAATTACTTCTCCACGTAACTTCTCATATAGTCTGCATTTTTTTGGGTGACGTCATCTCTGTTACAATGTATGTCATAGTTCCGTACAATGAACAACATCAACGAAATGAACATTGTATTATTTTGACATCAACACCAACGAAATGAACATTGCTAGCACAGTGAAATTTGGGTGGTCAACAGACGATAAAACTTCTCGCACGTGACAGTCAAACAATTGATGTGACATCACTCGATAACTGCGATTGTTACAGATTCCTTGTTCCAGTGTAACTTTTTTAATTTATTCCTATTTTTTTTTAATTATTCCTATTTTGCCCATACTCCTTCCACTTCTTATTTTCTAAACAAAAATAGTCTTTCTTATTTACCTAATAAACCTTTCTCCGAAGATGTATATTGTTTTTTCAAGGCATGAACCTTGCAGAACTTCTTACACGAAGTGTCTTTATAAAGACAAAAGAACAAAAGAATATAAATCCTAAAGTTAAAGGCTCACGGCCTCATGCACGCCTCTGTCATTTAGATTTATTTGTGGAAAATAGAGAAATCATAATTGTATACCACATTTTAAAATAGTAAGACATTTCAAATAATAAATACTAAATATCGAAGAATTAAATTTTCAAGAATTTGGCTAAAAAAAAAATCAAAAAATATATATTTAAATTACCACGTATCTTATTATATAAAATTTGAAACAAAAATCAAAATTAAAACATCGATGATCAGTCAAAACTAGAATCGCCGATGAATATAATATTTATCGTCCATATTTTTTAATATCAGAAAATTTCGAATTGCAACATCTAAAACTTATCTCCGGAGTTTACTAAAAAAGTCACGAGTTTTTTAAATATTTTTTGTTGTCAATAAGTGACCGACCACAATTTAAAAAAAAAAACCTTAAATCCAAACTTAAATCTAGTTATTTATCGTTCAATTTTCCTTTGTTTTATCTTGGGTAAGTTGGATACTACGTGATTGTTTTATTCACCACGTGGTTGCTTGACTTCTGGGGATACTGTACGAACATTTTTGGGCGATAATCGTCCAAAGAAAAAAAGCAAAAAGAGATTTTATTATAAGGCATCGCTACTATCCAAAGGCGAATTAGTAAAGAAAGATAGCTTATCAACCACCACGTAGTTGATTCTGCGGTCTACCACATGACCGTGATCTGTCAAACCGCTGATCACCAGTCCTAGTGGGCCCCACTTCTAGCCTTTGCATTTGGCTTTGACTCGTCTTCAAAAGACAATTCCACAACGGCACAAATTATTCGTGGGGACTCTCATTTTTTCTTTTATATCAAATATTTGTTTTTCAAAAATATGTCGCAGTTTGGGAACAGTGACAAAATGTCGGGTCTCTTATAAGGCTCTGACAGGTTTCGTGATATGAAATAGCTAAGTTAGGTTAGGTTTCAACTTGTTTCTTTTTTGCTAAAAAGTTAGGTTTCAATAAGTTAGGTCAGATTGTCTCTTCTTGTATCTATGTTTTCCTTTTTAAATCGGACATTTACTCTGAATTTTTTTTAATTAAGGTACAACTGATTTTCTCTGCCATAATATTTTGCCCGTGTTATTTTTACTCTGGCTGCTATGCTATGTTTGTTGGTTTAAAAAAAAAAAAAATCCTTAACTTTGAGACTTTTAGTGTAAACCTTTCTTTGAACCGAAGATTATGATGAACTTTTTAGCTAATACATATAACTGTCAAACCCTGGATCTAACAATTGATACTGAAACAACTCTATTGTAATCCTTTTCTCAAAAAAAAAAACAACTCTATTGTAATCAGTCAAAGTAGTCGTATTTATATAATATTACTTGTTGCCTGCACAAACTATGGGTCTATTTTTATTTTATTTTATTTTTTGTCAACAATAATGGAAGGATCTATTAAAACCCCCATAATAATTCACCTCAAGAGTCATCGATAAGATATTTATCCATTAAGCTACGGCCACCGTACCACATGGGTGGGGCCACATTGTTGTGTTGTCTTCTCCCCTCGTTATTGTCTGCCATTTTGTTTTTTTTTTTGTTATTTTTAAATATTTTATTTTATTATGAATCCAATTCGCCAGAGAGAGAGAGAAACAAAAAAATGTGGGGCTACAGATATAACGATTCCATCTTCTTTTATCAAATATTCCACGTCTTTATTATGCAACCTTAAATATAAAAATGAATTCTACATATATAAATTATTCATTAGTGGATTTATTATTTCTTTTATAACCACGTTAGTGGGTTCATTGCTAGACTCCACGATATAAATATTATACAAAATTAAGATAAGATTGCATCGCCTTTGGAAACTTCAATTATTAAGATTGAGGAAGTTTTGTTCTATTTGGAGATCGCTAAGCCGTGATTAATTGTTTTAGATGAGATCATTATCTTGCCTCACCTGATAATTACGTCTATCAATTATGAAGCTCCCTTTGCAATCATGTATTTACAGCAATTATATCTTATAAGCAATATATGTAACTCGTTTTCATACATCGATGATCCGATATCCCTCGCTCTTATTGTATAGAAAGATTGATCCTTCAGATCATACAAGTTCGTTTGAATTCTCTATCCAGATTGTAGTTCATATATCACCCAAGGTAATTTTTTTTTTTTTGGTAATTACCCCCCCCCCCCNTATTTCACATTTTATCAAAAAAACATGCAAAAAAAAAAAAACTAACCGCACTTTTATCGTGTAATTAAATGTTTGTCACCTCTTAATTAGTTCCACCCAGTTTTGAACGTTGTTTGATACCAAACACATTTAAAACCTCGTTTGTAAGGTTTTATTTGTTTTGATGTTAACCATTAAAAATGTTGTGTTGATGATGAATACTTATACTATGCCACGCGATTACTTGACATGCAATCTATAATGTCGCAATCGATATGAAGAAGCTTTATTTAATTAAGATATATTTTGGTTAGTTACTTTAATCAGAGTTAGCAATTTATAAATAAAAAAATGTAATGGGCTGATTATGCATGCTAATACGCATGCATGTGTGATGTGAGGTATCACGCAATATACAACACAAAAAGATTTATTTATTTAGTTAGAACTGCCAAAAATTATGGTTAATTATTAAATTTATTTTCTTCTTTAAATATTGTAGGAACCCTTCATGCGTTATTAAGGGGAATTTGATGCGTTCACATTTATTTCATGAATGGAAGAACTAGAACATTGAACAAAAACATTATATTTATAGGCTAAATTAAACTATGTTTAAATGTTATCAAACACTAGTATCTTCCACTGACTCGGAAGATTCATCATGAGACACGTTCAAACTGAGAGTCCTCTTCAAGAAAGGAATAAATAGGGGTTTGATCCAAGGCATATACTTACGTGGGAATATCTTATGGAGATTGGAATTTTCATTTGAGTCAATTTATGAAAGAATATGCCCAAAGATATGCTTATATATATCAAATCAAAACAAAATTCATGTTTACCTGATGGGTTTTAATGTTTAAAGATTCCAATATATATTCGGGGCAGACAAAGAAAAAAGATTGTGCGATGGTGGATAATTTGGAATTTTCCTTTTAAAATAACTGTGGAAATGTACAAAAATGCTGTAGATTAGAAATTCGACTTATTAGGTCACCGTACATGTGTTGTACATCAAAAGTAAAAAGTTGATCTAAATTTTGTTTTCTTTTTGTATTACAAAAAGTGATGAGCACCCACTTTAAATCGGTGGAGCCGTATTAAAAAGTTTGGTCTCTAAACCAAGTTAATAAAATGTAGAGAAAATTGACATGTCAATAATAAAGATCTTATTTTCTTTTCTTTTTCCTTAATTTGTTAATTGCTAGTGTACTAATTTAAATTGTTTTCTTATGATTATCAAAATATACTATCAAAAGACTGGGATAATCATCAAACGAGTATTTTAATTGCTTTTAAAATGACTATAGGTGCAAAGTATGGATAATCGGTATTCATTGGGATAAAGAAAAATAGAAAAAACAAAACTTATTTAATTTTTATTGATAAAGCAAAAAAAGAAAGAGTACAACTCTGCAATCTCGCATCCTTTTACACACCCACAAGGAAAAAAAAACCCGTAAAAGGCGGAAAAAGATCGTTATCCTCTACATTACGGCCTACCCTAAAAAAGACTTAACAGCAAGCAAAGCAACCCTTAAGCCAAAATTCACAAAAGTAAACAAAGAAAAGAAAAAAAAAAAAAAAAGCTCATCGCCAAACTCAGAAGAAGCCAGCTTTGGCATCAACCTCTTATCTAGCTCCTTTTTTTTTGTTAAAGCGTTTTCCAGAGTCTTCTCTTCTGGGTAGGCGGAATATACAAAGCCAAAACCCAATTTACATACTCACACTCCCCACCTGTTATACCATGAAAGCGATACGCACACTTCACTTATTACTTACTACTTTATTTATTCTCTCTCTCTTATTATATTATCTGAGAATCTCCACAAACACTTTTTTTAGATGAATCTCTCCTCTGTTTCTCCTGCTCTTTGAATCCATGGGTGTCCTGCAAATTACAACCAAAATTAGTTACTTGTTAAACTCAAACTCTATACAAATTTGACTTTTTGGTTCCACTGTACTCAAAATTCGGATCAATAACAAACAGATTTGGGATTTGATGAAAAGAATAATATGCTTTCTATTTGGAGGGTTTTGCTAAAAGGGCACAAAATATGGACTGATTTTGGAAGATAATAAATTGAAAAAAAAAATGGTGAAACTTACTGAGAGCTTGTTCGGCTGAGAGTCTTCGAGAAGCATCCTTGCATATCAGCTTCCTCAAGAAATCTTTAGCCATAGAAGAAACTCCTCGGAAAACCTTTGGCGGAAACCTCAGGTTTCCCCGGAGCACAGCTTCGAAGATCTCCTCCGCCGTCTCCCCGTAAAACGGCGGAGCTCCGGCGAGCATCGTGTACAAAACGACGCCCGCGCTCCAGAGATCGACCTTCTCGCCGTACGAATAGCCCATCAGAACCTCAGGCGCCACGTAATACGGCGTTCCCACGACGCCTTCGGTGGTCTCGCCCTCACCCAACCAAATCCCAGAGCCGAAATCGCAGATCTTAACCGTATCGTTTCGTAGATCCACCAAAATGTTCTCAGGCTTGATGTCCCTGTGAACGACGCCGTATCGGTGGCAATGCGAAAGCCCCAGGAGAATCTGTTTAGCGAACGACGCCGTCTGGGACTCGGAAAAGGTACCGGAAGAAATCAGACGGTCGTAGATGGAGACGGAGGGGTCGACGAGCTCCATGAAGATGGAGAGAGTGGAATCAGTGTCGATGAGATCGTGAATTTGAACGATGTTTGGGTGATAAGACAAGAGAGCCATGAGCTTGGGCTCGTTGTCGAGGCAGGAGCGGTCGAGAGCGTCGGTGAGAGAGGCCTTGTCGATGGTTTTGCAGGCGAAGAAATCACCGGAGGCCGGAGAGTAGACGCGAGTGACGGTGCCGAAGCGTCCACGGCCGATCTCCTCGCAGATCTGGTACTTGTTGTTGTTGTTTCCGAGTGTTTGGCTGCAAGTCATAATATCCCTTTTTCTTTTTCTTTTTTTGGTTGTGTTGTGTGTTTAAGAAGAGCTATTGAGTCGGCTCTACCTTTTTTTATAGCCCAAAATTCTAAGGAATATTCGCTTCGATGCTGCATGTTTTCTTTTCCTTCAGATACGATACGTTAGTTTTCCGTTATCGTTATCGTTATATATTATCCTCTTTTTTTCCTTTGAAAATAGTATTTTAAATTAATTATATTACATCAAAGATAATGCTATCATAGGTAAATTTATATCATGGGAATAATTTCCTTCTATATTACTTGCGAATCATTTCTTTTTGTTTGTTTAGTGATGTTACTGGAGAAGGTTTGTAAGATATAATTTTAGTTTTATAAACATTTATATGAAATCTCAATCAGTTACATTCTAACAATTATATATTTACTGACAACAAAAAACTATACTTTATATATTTAAGATTTGTTTTGCTCTTTGAAATGGTAATTAATTTATGGTAGTCAAATATTACACTTAAGTTTTTATCTAATTATTTATTTTCAGTTAAAGGAATGGATAATCTAATAATTTTGGATGTAAGAAGTAGTATGGAACAGTTTAGAAAGCTTTGATATTTTTGGTCAAAAGACCATTAATATTAGAGGATTGTCTATCTTAAAACCAACAAAGTTAATGATATGCGATGATAAATGATGTTTAATCTAGTATAATTTACACACTCTTCGAAACGGAAAAACTTATTTAAGTCGTCATTCATCCATATTTACGTATTTGTCCTCGATTTATTTCTTAATTATGGTTATGTCATTTAGCTGTTTTATATTTATTTATTTTTATCCTCTAACTGCTCTATATTTGTGTATTTGCTTTTGCTTTGTTGCATAATTGTAGTTTTGTCCTCCGGTTGTTTCACATTTATGGTTTTACTCTTTTACTGTTCCATATTTGTGTATTAGTTCTTAGTTTATTTCGTGATTTTAGTCGTGTCTCTAGTTGACTAGTTGTTCTATATTTTCGGTTCTACATTGTTCCATATTTGCGTAAAAGCCCTCGGTTTATTATGTAATTGTGGTTTTATCTTCTGCTTGTTCTGTATTTATGGTTTTATTCTTTGACTGTTTTATATTAGCGTATTTGTCCTCGTTTTATTTCGTAATAATGGTTTTACCCTCTGACTGTTCCATATTTATAATGATACTCTCTGAATGTTCCATTTTTGCATATTTTACCCTCATTTGTTTTGTAATTATGGTTTTTGCTCTTTAGTTAATCTATATTTAAAGTCTTACCCTATGACTATTCCACTTTTGTGCATTTGCCCTCGTTATTTCGTAACGATGATTTTGCCCTATGACTATTCATATTTATGATATTAGTCTCTGAATGTTCCATTTTTTTGCGTTTTAATTTATAATTATGGTTTTGCGCTTTCGTTAGTCCATATACAAATTTATATTATGGAAAAAAAATTTATAGTTTAACACACACACAAAAAAAAGTTTCTTGCATATTATTTTCAAACTCAGGAAAACAAAATGTTTATATGTTATTTTGATGAGAGGATTTGTAAGAATTTATATTTTTTTTTTTCAAATAGAATTATATATACAGCTTTAGTTTTGTAAACATACATGAAAATCTCGATTCACTTAATTTTCTAAGAAACCTTCATATATTTAAGATTTTTCTTCTTCTTTTGAGATGGTAATTACTTTATACTATAGTAGTATAATACTACATTTAAGTTATTATCAAATGTACTATAATTTTTATTAGTAATCCAATTATATATAGTTTAAACTATTTCATTTACATTGGTCTTCCCCAAACTATTTATCATAGATAAATAATTTTATAACGACAATCTTTTCTAGGATTTGCTAAATGAATATTTTACTCCTACCTTATAAGCATTTAGGAAGTCACTGCAGACATCTATAGATTTTACACGAGTACAACTACATAAAACAATTGTAAGCAATCACTAAATATTTTTTAGCTGAGCATGCATGGCAAGAGCGAATCTATAAGTATCCAAATTAGAAAATACACAAGCAAAAACATGAAGCAAATGGAGATTTTAGTTGAGCAGGTCAAGTAAAGAATAATCCTTTTGTTATCTGAAGAGAAAGTGAACTTGTAAAATATTATGAAATTATTGTCCCTTTCTTCAGATGAAATTATTGTAGGACACCTGTTTGGATGTGGCATATATGAATAAAAATCCATTTCTTCCAGGGAAAATCGAACCAGCCAGCAAAACAAACAAAACAAAATTCTTAAACGCGTTCAAATACTACCCACAACAAATCACACGTAAAATAAACTTGCAAACTAAGGTTTACAGATTTTGTAGGGTCACCTGAGCCCACTCTCTCCAATGAACTAATCTGCCCCTGGTTGCTTTTGTTCGGATTTCAGAAGACCCGTATTTTTCTTCTTTCGTTTCCTATTACAACCATTTGCTTTAATTCTTAATTTTATTTTATTTTGTTAACAGTTTTACATATTAATTAAAAAGGTTCAAAAAACCAAAAATCTATAGTTTTTCTGGTCAACCCAAAAATCTATAGTTTTCATATAATTTTTGTAACTTTTTTCTTTAGAAATAAAAAGTCGAATATATTTAAACATATACACAAGAAAAAAAATGATCCATCCGGATATCGAACAAACAAAGTAAATAGTACAGAATCCTCAAGCACCACCCAAAAAATAACCAGAAAAGAGAATTCAGTTGAAGTTTAGGTAGGCTCAAACCCGTTCACGATGGGTCTCGAAACCACAATCTACCGCTCCGGAGGCAAGCGCCTTATCCATTAGGCCACGCGAACTTATTGCTGATCCGCAGTTTCAACAAATATATCTCATTAATTTTGATTTCCCCAACACCGCCATTCCACCAAACTTTCACTTCCGTTATTTGCCCTACTGGCTCTGCCATTGCTCTCGCAATATCTACTCGTTTACCCTCTTTCTCCATCATGGCTTTCGCAATTTCCAACGCGTTTCGTTACCCTCTTCCTCAAATTGGTGACAGGAGCTTCCATCTTCCTCTTCCAACTTCCAAATCGCCTTCTTTCGTCAGGTACTTTCAAATTGAAGGAACATCGTTTGCTACTTCTGCCGCTTCTTGCTTTTGGTTATTCCTTCATTTCTATTACTTGCTTAGTATCAGGATTCAGCAGACATAACGTTTGTTTTGTTTACTTTGATTTTCATGAACTTAGTGAGAAACCTTTAGCTTGTCATTCGGAAAGCATTGTCAATCAAATACCGATTTCTCTTTTTCTTTTTTGGCGGCCTGATTTGTGAATGAGCTTCTAAGCTGGGCGTTTCTTATAGCTGGCTACAAAGTTTATAACTTTCAATTGCACTTATTGTAATGAAGATGTTTGATTTTTTCAGGCTTCTCCCTAGAAAGGTATTTCAGAGCAGGCTTGTGCTACGTGCTGCTTCGTCTGCGGCTGGAAATCCACAGTCCGATGGTGACTTTAACCCGTATGAGGTAATTGATCTTTAGAGCCCTATAAGGGACTTGTTTTGCTTGTCATTGTTTTATTCTGCACTCCTCAAGATATGAGTGTATACCTTCTCAGGTTCTTGGTGTTAACCCTATAGAGGGATTTGACAAGATCAAGCAAACTTATGGAAGAAAACTTAAAGATGCTCAGAGGAGTGGTGATGAAGCCACTGCTGCTCTAGTAGGTTACCTCTCTCTTTCTTTGGAGTCCTGTAAGACATGATTTTTTTTTTTTTTTTTTTTTTTTNTTTTTTTTTTTTTTTTTCTTGCTAACACGTCTCTATTTTACCCTTTGATAGCTTGAGAAAGCATATGACAAGCTCATGTATTCCCAGTTAATGAATAGGAAAAAGGGGGTGACTTTCGGTTCCTTTAAGGTATGTATCGTGTCCTCCTTCTTGCCGTATGCAGTCTTGGACTCTATGGACTCTCTTTCTTAATCCTGGGTGAATTTCTCATAATTCAGGTTTCCAAGGACATTAAATATGCTGATAAGCAGCCCATAATCCCATGGGGTCCAAGGTCGAAATTCTTTATGAGTCTACTCACATTATTTTATTTCATCTTTCAAAAGCATGTTATAATCATGATTTATTGACCCATCTTGTTACAGGTATTCCAAGTCCTCCAAAAATGATATGTTGATCAACCTAGCAATATCAGCTGTGTTTGTAAGTATTTGAGAAGAATGAGGTTTGAGATTAAGTTGCTCCTTTCGGAAACGTCTTTTGTTTTCTTAACTTTTGTACCCTTTATGAAATCAAGAGATCATGCTTCGGTTTAAATGACTGGTTTCTTGCTGAAAAAATGACTCGTTTCTCACACATCTATGCATATAAGACATTTAATATTTGAATCTCACAATCATATATGAATCTATCTGTCTCTGTTTCTCTCTTTTTGCAGAGTGCATGGATTGCCATAAAACGTAATGTTGAATACAAACCGCTGCAGTTCATGTCTTTTGTATTTGTTTACAGAATTTTTGAGAAATTAAAATCCTTTGAAGCACCTTCAACTCCAACATATAATGTGAGTTTTGAAAATTTTGAAGCCCTTATGTTTTAATGTCGATACACCTAGTGGCTCTTCTAGTCCTGATGATCATTGATGTTGGCACTGGCTGCAGGAGGAAGGCGAAGAAAATGGACGGGGATTGAGAATGGGAAAGAGGCTTCTTCGCTCTCTTTCATTAGTTTTCGGCTCTATACTTGTGGCATCTTTGGTATGTAAATCTATCAGGACTCGCTATTTTAAAGAATCTGTTTTATGTTGCACTAGCTGGTACTGGTCGTACTTTATTCAAAGAAAGCTGCTTATGTGATATAGATACAGCTCACAGTGTCAAAACATTATTTTTAGATTCTCCTGATTTTTAGGTCTAGTAATTAGATATCTCAAAGTTCCTTTTACTTGAGTATATTCTATGTTTAACTCTTTGTGAATCATGCTTTGCAGGCCTACACGGGGATCTTAAATGTCATCGAGTACATGGGCAGCTCCATACCCATGGCTCTGTACAATAACCAGGTTAGTGTTCTTGCCTAACCCCGATCTCTTTTATCTTGAACCTTCCCTTAACTTAGTCCCACACAACTTGATCATTTTTGTCAAAATTTGGTTTAGGATCATTAGGTCAATTGTTGGCTTAAGCGTCAACGAACAGCACTAGTTGATTAGGTTGTAGATGATTGTGTTTAGGCATGAAACGAGATTTTCCTGAGTTGGATATGTTTTGCAATAATCTCTGAACCAAGATTTAACAAAGAGAAGGGTCTGGTCTTTAAATTAAATAGTTCCATCAGTGATAACAATAAACCAGGCTTTTGATATCGTAACAAGAACTGAATCAACAGTGCTAACGTTGATTTTGGGTTTCAGGAACTTATAGTGACGGCCTCATCAGCTTTGATGCTCTATGTTATGGCGTCATATTACAGATAATGCGAGAGCCCAAAATGAGACTTTGATCTATCGGGAGATTTTGGAGAAGTTTTTTGCTGTATAGCCTGTGGCTGTGAGATGTTTCCAGTTGAGATGAAAAGTTTATTTTCTTAGGGAGAGATGGGATTATCTTTATGATGTTTTGTGGAATATCAAGTAATTTAGCAAGAGAGAAAATCGCTTAGAATTTAAGTCATTTATATATGTTTAATGATGAGGATCGCATGTTGAAGTTGGATGGGGATGGTATAAACTCAAAGTTCCATGTTATGAGTGGTTCCAACTTTTTCAAGAGATGGAGATTATTAAAGCCTCTTATTGAGATAGAATCGATCACTGGTTTTGGTGGTTTGCCCAAAACTTTTAAGGATATAATTTTATGATTTTTACAAGGTCGCATTTGACAAATTTTATTGGATCAGACGATGTAGGTTTTTGTTCTATAGAAAAGCAAAAAAAAAAAAAAAAAATTATTGGATCAGTAATTCGAAATTAAACGATCATTACATATTGCAAGGTATGGTAAGGCCAATTGAAAGATCTTAACTTTGTAATAGTGTGTGGTTGGTTGGGATGTTAGAATTTTTTGCAGCGTTTAAAGCAATTTTACAGCAATCTCAAATTTCATAATCTAAAGTTCTTTAAAGTTTTATTGCAAAGCCACCACTGGGCACTGGTTTAGTCATCAAATTATGGCTATTGGAAGGTTCAATTGCGTGAAAGTTTGAATCATACAATTGAGTTTGAATATATAGAGTTATTATCAAAATAGATAGCTTGCTGCTGAAAAGTTTCGTCTTAAAAAGATGTCTTATACGAGGTCTGATTGGTTTGGTTAGAAAAAAGTGTCAGGCGGCTAGACTGAAATCGGTTGTCATCGAGGTTTAGTTTCCACTCAGGTTTTTAACTACAAAAACAATTGTATATTAATTATTGTCGATAAAAAAAGAAAAAACTAGAATTGATAGAAGAAAGGAAAGAAACAAAAATCTCATAATTTGGTGTCACGCGTATCCATGAGTAGAAATGACACGTAGGAGCTGACTCAATCTCTATCTCACTCACATCTCTATAAATACAGAGAAAGAGATTGAGACATGAAGAAAGAAGGTACGTAGAGACAGCTGCTCCACACTGAAGAAGACACTTTGAAAAGTAAAGAGAGAGAGAGAGAGAGCTTTGAGTTGCGTCTTCTACTTCCAACGTCTAGCTTCTTCTTTCTTCTTACTAAAGTGGTACTTTCCCTTTTTTCTCTCTTTTTCATCTTTTTCTTCTTCTCCTTCTTTTATAAAATACAAACAAATTTTGTTCTTTTACAATTAATGGTAGCAACTACCATGATCTGGACGACTTACAAACTTACCTGGTGCATGCTTCACTTACAATTGTCTCTATATTTTGATATTTCTTTTCTGAAAAATTTAAGGCTAATCAAATTAAGCATATGTATAAGTATATATATATCCAATCCATCGTACGTGGATCATTGTCATACCCTCAACTCTGCTTCTCATCTTAACAATTTACTTCCACATCCATACCCAAATCTCCTTATTTACGTAACAATAGTTACAAAATTAACTTGCTTTGATGTTCAAATGGAATGTACTTACTTAATTTCTGTTTTTTTTTTTTGTTTCTTTATGGACTATGAGATATTTTTTTACCAAAATATGTATTAAATCTTAAAAGACACGCCGCTTCTAAAATCTAACATCATCGAATGAAAATTTGATACGTGTGTATTTTTATATTATGAAAAAATTATAAAATTAAATCAGTAAAAAAATTGTTAAAGAATAGTAAAAATTACGTGTGATATGTGATATAGTTATAATTTGAGAGATTATAATACGTGTCATGTTAAATATCATATTATGAATATTTGAGATTGTAACTAGGGGTGGGCAAAATTCCCGAACCGAACCGTTCCGAACCAAACCGAAATTTCCGAATCCGAATCCGAACCGAATAAGAAAATAATCCGAATAGAATAAAAAATTGTATACCGAATTACCGGAACCCGAACCGAACCCGAATAAGATAAAACCGAATGGAATTACCCGAATAAACCGAAATTTATTAATATTTAATATTTTTAATTAAAAATAGATAAAAAAATACATTCAAAAATCAAAACATACTAAAAATTTATAATATATTAAAAATTTTAATTAGATATATAAGAAAATACATTTAAATATGCTAAAAATCTATAATAAACTAATATTTTAGTTAAATATATAAGAAAATATATTAAAATATATTAAAAATCTATAATATTAACTAAAATTTATTAATTATTATTATTTTAAAATATAATTTTTGGTCTAAACCGAACCGAATAAAAACTGAAACCGAAACCGAACCAAACCGAATTAGATAAAACCGAACCGAACCGAACCGAAATACAATTTAGTCCCGAATGGAACCTATTTTTTAGAACCCGAAAAAACCGAAACCTAAATAATCCGAACCGAACCGAATAACCGAATGCCCACTCCTACCACATACGACATGTTAGAAATCACCAATATAAACAGAAGTACACATAAACAAAAAAAGGGAACTGATATAGAAAAAGAAATTAAAATACGAGAATGTATATTAGCAAAATAAGAGAATGTTTATCAGAAAAAATAAAGATAACAGAAAAGAGAAACCAAGAAAGAACAAAGCAAATTTCATAATATAAAATGGAAATGATGAATAAACAGTAAGAAAAATGAAACATTGACAGTGATATAAAAATGAATAAACAGCATTGATTTAGAAATAGAAAAAATAAGGGAAAATGCTATATTTGGTAGTATATAACTTTTTCAGAATATATTCACAATGGTATAAAATTATATTTGGTAGTATATAAATATAATTGAATCATTCTATAATAACAATATATTCAAAGTTTACTTTGATATTCAACAGTAGAATATAAATATATGCATTTAGTCACTATATATGGATTTTAGGTGGATGCTTACTCCGAGTTAGCGGTCACCATTAGTTTATGAAGGTATGTTTTTATAATATCTCTCAGTGTGTATTTATGTTTTTTGTTTATGTGTACTTCTGTTTATATTGGTGATTTCTAACATGTCGTATGTGGTACTTATGTGTGTATTTTCATTACAAAATCATGTTTGTCTTTTTTTTTGTTGAATTGCATATCATGTTTGTCTTCGTATCTAAATATGTGTGTGTATATATGCTAGATGATAAATAATGTATCCAACATATTTTAAGCTGACCAGTGATATGAAATTTATTCTCTTCGGTTATAAGTTTTAAAGTGCCTAATTTTTTTAACAGATTTAATATATTTTTTCAACAAAATAGTTTAATACACATAAATAAGTATGTAATAGACATGTAAAATTCATTTTTTTTAATATACTGTATATGTTTTTGGAGAAGATTTTTTTTTATTTTTAAGGTTTAAAACATTCTCTATTTTTCATTCAGTATAACTAGTATGGATGAAATATAATCAGTTATCTTAGATTTCCATGGTATCCACAACCGAGGTGAGACTATCTGGATTCAGATCCAAAAATTTTAGGCATTAGTGTAATCCAAACAAAAATTCTGAAAAGATTAAAAAAAAAATTGAAAACTATAATCTGTTAACTTCCGAATTATTTAACCAAATAAGACAACAGAAGACATGCTGAAATCAAAATTTACGTTAAAAGATTACATAATAAAAAAAAGAATATAAGTTTAAACATAGATCATTACAATATCACAGTCATAATTAAAATAAAATATATCCGATTTAGCAATATTTAGAAGACACGGCCTTAGATCAACTGAAAGTGAAGTGAACACTAAAACTTAGGTTCATCGATACGTCCGAGGATAATAAGAAGACGAAAACTATCTCGTGAATTGCTTTTTGCCTTGGACACGTATGTACGTGTTCTTCCCACAGAGAACACAACTTCATCCTTTTCTCGTGAACGTTAGTTTCTTTATTTTTTATTTTCCTTAGTAAAACCAAACACATATTTGTCGTTTGCTATATATATTTAGTTTAATTTCTTCATTTTCTTCTTTCTAAGTTTCATTGCCAACGGTTCTTAATTCCTATGGTTTTTCTGGTAGCCAAATGGTAACTTTGGCTTAATTGTATTTTTATGTATCAAATTCACGTGGCACTCTTCTAGCCTAATTTATTACCAATCTTGTTGCATCTCTTTCCAAATAAAATAAATAGACTGCTTAGAGAAAGAATCTGGAGACGAAAGGCTCTGTTTCAGATTCTGAATTTTTTTATTGACAAAGATCTTCGAATCTCTCACATCCACTCGAATTTCCTATTATGATATAACAGATGCTGTGTTTGTTTCCTTCTTTCTTCTTTCTCTGCCATTTCAAAGGAATATACAAATCTGAAACTCTTCACAGCTTCACGGTCCATGTTTTTATCATTGTTTCAATTATTATGTTGTTAGGCCAGAACACCCGTATTTAAGAAACTTAGTACTGGAATCAGAAACAAGAGCATCCTTGTTCATTTTACACAGGTACTCCTCTTAGTTTTAGTTAAATTGTTTCTGTTTTCTATCCTTTTTTTAACAATTTATTTAAGCTCCATCCAAAATATTCAAAACCTTTAGTATTGGCTATTGGAATTTTATTTTATATCACATTATTTCTTCGAAACCTCTGTTTTTAATTACTTAACCGAATCTTACATATTTTGATACTTTAGTTCGCTTTACGGCTTATTATTCAAAAAAATTCTTGTTACTCAGTGATTCAATCTCAGTATGCATAATCATCATTTTCATGTCTCAACACAATATTTATTCTTAATGTTTTATTATGACTACTAGTTCTTGCATTTTAATATTTTTGATTTCTACATTCCTTATTAATGTAAATATTATGAATACTATCTTTTTATACTTCACATTGGGAGAGTGAATCTGAAGATATCCTAATGATGTTAAGAAGCAAGGGGATATTTTAATATTCTCCTCCTCATCCTAATTTCTAATAATTAAAAAAACAGTAATTTGTGAGATTCGTACGGAGAGTGATTGTGCTGTCCCCAAGACCAGTTCAATTCAAAGAGGGAATGTTAAGGTTATTCCTTTTGACGTCAAATTCTCAAGAAAAATTACAAACAATTGGGAGAGGAGACTCTCTTTTCTTAATAATATGTGATTTGAAGTCGTAACTCAGACTAATTCCGGAGCTTATAAAAAATGATTTTTCTACTTGGAAGTGTTGATATGGCTTTCTACAATGTGTTATAGGTAGAATTGGTATAAAGATGGTGATGAGAAGTGTGGATCTGCGATCAGACACGGTGACTAGACCGACGGATGCGATGCGAGAAGCAATGGGAAGTGCAGAGGTGGACGATGACGTCCTCGGCTACGACCCAACGGCTCGACGTCTTGAAGAGGAGATGGCTAAGATGATGGGGAAAGAGGCTGCTCTGTTCGTGCCATCTGGGACGATGGGGAATCTCATATGCGTGATGGTTCACTGCGACGTGAGAGGCAGCGAAGTGATCCTCGGCGACAACTGCCACATCCATGTTTACGAGAATGGAGGGATATCCACAATCGGAGGAGTGCATCCCAGGACTGTCAAGAATGAACAAGACGGGACCATGGACTTGGCGGCCATAGAAGCAGCCATTAGAGATCCTAAAGGAAGCACCTTTTATCCATCAACAAGGCTGATTTGCTTGGAGAACACACACGCCAAGTATGTAAAATCATCCTTTCTCTTGTTTACTAGTGGATCTCTTATGAGGGAATTGATCATGCAGCTGTGGCGGGAGATGTTTGAGTGCGGAATACACAGATAGGGTTGGGGAGATGGCGAAGAGGCATGGTGTAAAGCTTCATATCGACGGGGCTCGCCTTTTCAATGCTTCCATCGTAATATCAATCATCTACTCTTCTCATTTTTCTTTTGTCATCGTAATATCAACCACTATGCTACATGTCTTGGTCATCTTCCCATTTATAATCTACAAGACTCAATCTTCTTTTTGTAGGCACTTGGAGTTCCAGTCCATAGGCTTGTAAAGGCTGCTGACTCTGTTTCGGTGCCATTTTCTCTCTTTCTCTTCTTCAACATATGAAAACTTTAGCTAAAAGACTAGCGAGACTCACCCACACACACACACACACACACACACTCTGTTTGTTCAGGTGTGTCTCTCTAAAGGTCTTGGAGCTCCGATAGGATCTGTAATCGTTGGTTCACAGAGTTTCATAGAAAAGGCGAAAACGTTGAGGAAAACATTAGGCGGAGGAATGAGACAAATAGGCGTTCTGTGTGCAGCCGCTTTGGTCGCACTCCAAGAAAACCTCTCAAAGCTACAATTCGACCACAAGAAAGCAAAGATGTTAGCTGGTGCGTGCGCACCACTAATCATTATAATAAAGCAACCACAAAAAACTCATTATTACACGTAAATATTTGCAGAAGGGTTGAATCAAATGAAAGGGATTAGAGTAAACGTTGCAGCCGTGGAGACCAACATGGTGCGTAATATTGTCACAACTATATATTGTTGTTATCAATAAAATAAACAAGAGTTCTATTTGTTTAATTAATTAATGATGCCTCAAATAATTCAGATTTTCATGGAGATGGAGGATGGATCAAGACTTACCGCTGAGAAACTGCGCAAGAGTCTAGCGGAGTGTGGCATCCTCGTCATCCCGGAAAACTCACCCCGGTAGGTTTTGATTTTGCAAGATTAGGTTTTTTTAAAAAGGAAACATTAGAATAAAATTTGATTAGCATGCAAGAAGATTGTAATTTCCTAATAATATTCTTTTGATTAATTTTGATGAGTCTGAGGCCAATTAATTATTTATGTGGAATGTGGTTTCAGGATCAGAATGGTTATACACCACCAGATAACAACAAGTGATGTGCATTACACGTTGTCTTGCTTACAAGTAAGAATATTTATGTTTATTTCTCTACAACCAATTTTCTAACGACAAAAATATATAATTCGGCGAATTTACAATTTGTATGAATCGATGTTTCCTTTGGCAGCAAGCAGTGCAAATGATACAAGAACCAACCCGAATCTAATTTGGCTGCCGTGTCGTCAAGGAGGATCGCCTTTTAAATATTGTTTGTCTTAAAAGTAATTTTTAATTAATACTATAAGGGATCTCAATGAAATTGTCACCTTCACTCCTCAGTTTTATTTATTATTATTTTTCACATAGGCCATGATAATGGATAGATATGAACGGAATGGACAAACAAATATTAGGGTGGTTCAAGTCATACTCGTATGCACAGTAATTTTTTCCTGATATCGGAGTATTGATTGGAATTATAGTTTGTGTAGTTAGACAATGCAACATTATAGTTTTGTCTAGTTATACGAAGAGGTCAAACGTTTGCGTAACTTATTCCACCAAATAAAAGATAAGAGATTACAACTTTAAAAATGAATAGAATAAAAACGTACTCCTGAATTGTTTGAAACTAGAAAATGTTGATTATTTTCTCCTGTAAACGAAACTGTAAGAGCTAAATATTGCACTGAACTGAATAATTGAACACAGAATCCGATGCTAAAGTGAGATGATTAAGAGGGCGTTGATATTTAATCTCCTTAAATCCATGTTCTTTTGGCCTTTCAATATACTAGAGTAAAGTGATGTGGAAACCAAGCCACACATGATCCTTTTAGTCCTACTAGTAACCAAAACTACTGGTTTCAAGAATCCTAAATTCTTCTTTCTTTCTTTTTCTCTTTTGTTTCGAGACAGAAAGAGAAACAAGGCTTTTAGTTATATGTTCATATCCTTCCTCTGTAAGGGTGTCCAAAAAGAATGAGCAGGGAGCCTCATCAACTCTGTATGTACACACTAAAATCAATCCCCTTCGAATCAAATCAGCTGCGTTTCTGGATCTCTTCCTTCACAAGTTGGGTCACCAAATCCGTGTTAGACTCACTTAAAGCCTCTTGAAGTGAGCTTAGTTCCTCCATGTTAGCTTTCTTGAGCAGAACTTTGAGAGTAGATCTTGTTCCAGCAGGCAATATATGGTGTCCTGGGGCTTTCTGGAGATTTCTCACATCCGTTGACCGGACGCTTGTGTTGGCTTCTCTGGGAAGAGGATTTGCAGGGAACTGAACTTGTGGCCGTGAATAAGGCCTGGAATCCCAATAGTCTCTGCAAACTCGATTCACGTCTAATGCTTCGATAGCCTGTTTATCACATAAGAGTATCCATGTGTCAACGTGGATTTACAAAATAAAGCTTACATTTTCAAAATCAACAATGCTATCATCCGACTCTTTCTAGGTATCACAGAAGATGAGATAATCCCAAAGTTGGTTTTAGTATTGGCTTGGTTTTTAGAGTAACATTTTTGTAGATATAATTAGAAAACCTATTTGGCTTGGTTTTAGGGAGTTTTTTTTTTGTACATATAACTAACTAGAAAACCAGATAATAATCTGCACTTACAACAAGCATATATACATCTGAGCCGAATTCAAAACTTGTAAAGATTTACCTGTACGATTGCGGGTGACGAATATCCAAACATTTCAAAACCGTCAGGACTCCCAGAGGGCTGCAGAGGAGGAAGATCTACTTTTCCAGCTTTGTGCTGTTTACTTATCTCTTGATTTACTCTATCTCTTACCATCTCCCAGCATCTTGTAGGCGACAAGTGAACGAACACCTCACTGGGATTACTCTCCAAGTAAACCTGACAAGTGACAAGAACAACATACAACACAGTTTGTTGGTGGGCAAGATTTTCTGAACTGCACAACGACCAAAGTAATCAAGGCAATGTCACAAGATTTTAGGGGTTGAATAATTGGTAAATTTCGGTTTTGGTTGATGTGATTCTCAGTTCAAAACTTTTGACATTTCGTTGGCATGACGTGACACTACGTCAACGACATCCAAACAGTGGAGCAAATTGCCGGTTCAGATTCATGTCAAAGAAATGAAACACCACTCAGTAGAAGCAAGAAGGAAATCAACTTACCATGAACAACGGACTGTTGCGTCCAGCATCCAGAATTTCTGAAATGTAGAAGCACATGTTTGTTGGATCCAAGATATTTAAGTACCTAACCCGGCTACGAAATCCTGCACCAAAGACGAATAGACATTAAGCAGTTGCAAAATATATATATATCCGTTTTTGTTCTCAAGTTGCAAAAACACTTGATCACAGGTCACCTTTAGGAAAAATTGCTCGGCGGTTGCACCATGATTTTCCAGAAAGCACACATCCATAACTTAAAGGCTCTACATTGCAATTGATTCTCCTTACGACCTTTGCAATACGGGGACCCTTTTGGCGGATGAACCTATCCGGACTATTATTTTGCGAACAAGATGGCGTACCTGAATTACTTCTTGCCCCATCAACCACATCCAAACCTCCAGAGTTTTTGGATTTACAGCTAGTAGGTTTTCCACCACTGTGATTGTTAGTGTCCATTATATTACATATATCCTGAGCAAGCCCATCAGCCTTGCCATTAACTTCCGCATGCAATGCAGAACTCGATACATCCCCTCCCATTGCTGTTTGGTCAATAGTAGGCAATGATATAGTGTTTCGTGTATCCGGCAAAGAATCTCCTTTCCCTTCAAAAATTGGAGCAGCAATTTTACCAGAAGCTTCCAACGCTAAAACGTGGGTTGGTCTGTCTCGAAGTTCCAAATGCTTGCCAGACGAAACTGCATCTCTTCTCACTGAACCTCGTTTCCTAGGTATGTCGTTCTCATCATCACTGAGGAGTATCACATCATTGGGTAGACTCTGTGAATTCTTTTTACCACTTGCAGACTTAGCTGCTGTCACAGAGAGCGTGCCTCCTTCAGATGGTTGGCAAACTGAAACTTTTGGAACAGAAGAACCATAAGCAGTTTCTTCTTTGACAGGCTTCATACAGTGGCTTGGTGTTAATTGCTCCTCCTTGTCTTTCAGAAGTAAATTAACGTCTGATAATTTACTCGTCTTGTCTAACCCTTTACTTAGGTCTTCTCTCGATGTTACTTTCAGCTGCAAATCTTTCCCTAAAAGTGCAGATACTTGTGGACTCGGGTCCTTGTGCACCTTTTCTTCCTCATCTATCTCCATCTTGCTTCCTGAGACATGTGCACTTAATGCCAATCCTAAATCTTGACGCGCCCATCTATATACAGAACTAAGTTTTCCTTCCACTGCCTCAACAAGAACATTCAGTTCATCGATATCATAGCGAAATAGAAAATATTTAGTAACCCATGGACATGAACACAACTGCTTCACATGAGTCAAACATGAATACTTCTCTGGGGAACAACGGCAACCAGCAGCGGACAGGTGCAAATCAAAAAAGCATATACAACACTCTCTCTCGTTGGTAGCATCAAAATTACTGTGCATCTTCAATGCAAGTGAAGAGTTGCACAGAAATTCTCTTCTTGTGCGTTCCATGTCAACGCGTGCCTATATAAAAACGCGACAAAGTCCATTAGTGACCATATTGACAATAACGAATGACCCCTTTAAACCTATGAGTTTATTTGCGCAGTTAGCAGTTTAGCACCAAGGCAGAAGACAAACAAATCTTGTACTAATCTTCCGTTCTT
Source organism: Kernera saxatilis (assembly GCA_900406395.1). Taxonomy (NCBI): domain Eukaryota; kingdom Viridiplantae; phylum Streptophyta; class Magnoliopsida; order Brassicales; family Brassicaceae; genus Kernera; species Kernera saxatilis. The sequence goes on from OVAY01001003.1 coordinate 34,035, forward strand.
TCCTTATTAGTTGGCTGTAGATTCATGTAATATGCAAGAACCCTCAACTTAAGAGAAATTCAAGTTCCAAATCACTTACAGCCACATGCTACCATGCTACCGGTTTACAAAGATACCTCTTAAATTAATAATGACTTCAGGATTTCAAGTCATTAACACGTATAGGCATCTAAACTTCGAGAAACAAGAGTAAGGATATCCATACCTTGAGTGTTTTAGCCAAAATTCCATCCTTTCCACTGAATTCTTTCCACCTTAAGTTATCTTTCGTATTTTTCTTTAGTAAGTTAAGCTCCCAATCCGCTTTCACTACTTCTCTAGCCGCCCCAAGCAACAATTTATCATGCGAGATGGAGGTTTTTCTACCCTGTTGACAGTATAACTCTATGGCAATCTGCCCATGAGGCAACCAGTCAACTGGTGCTACATTCACAGCTTCAGCACAGTTGAAACCACAATTGAACCCAGCATGATATGCCCGAGGAAAAGTCAAGACAAACTCTCCAGCATGCTGGACACAACGGTGGACAGGTACTCCTGCGGTTTTTAGTTTTGACGGGGAGAGTTGTGTAACCTACAGGAAAGAGCATCAAAGGATTTTTTTATGTAACCATACAGAAACAATGATGTGCAACAAATGTATTTAAATCAGGTGCAAGTCGATGGAGGAAGAAAAATGGATCCATAGAAGTTCCTAAAGGGTTATTAACTAAATATTGCAGCCACAAATATGAATAGAAACATCACAAGTAAACATTTCTATTCAAAATAAGAAACTGTATATTGGAAGACGTCCATTGTGTGGTTATAGAGCAGCAAAGCTATAATTCAGTTCATCAAATATCTAACACTTACTAGCTTATGAAGCAAATCAGGCTGTTCTTCGAAAAGGTCAGGCAAATGCTTTCTCATTGCCTCCTCGAGTTTAACAGCATCCTTCCCCCCAACACCATACCACAATTTTGGTGCACCCCAATGCAAATAATTCAGCGAATATAAATGGTGATCTTCAACATGCTGTTTCGGTGTAACAAAAACAGAAGCAGTAACAAAAGGAATGTCAGTAATGGAAAATATTATAATAAATTAAGATGTAAAGTAATGAAAAATACATCAAGGGAGTAACAAAATTGTGTGATATGATGACACTAAAGCCCTTGGGAAGAATTCCATATGCAGAATGTATTGAATGAAAATACTTTTAACTTCATTCAGAATTTTCCGATGATAAAGCATCCTCAGCCTTATTTATTTCGAAATTCAATCAAAGATAATCCTAGTCTAGCTTTGCGAAACATGGAAAAAGGATAATTTATTGTGATTATGAAGCACAGAAATTTGATTACGATCATCTACTATTTGTGAACAGGTATACAGAAACAAAGCACATTCCGTTGTGGTTGCAAATTTCATTATGAGCCTATGTTTGATTTCCGTGAAAGGAAAATTCCCAACTAATCATATGCATTAACACGTAAAATATAAGTATGCAACTCACAGAGATTAATCTTACCCAGCAGAAAGAAGAAAAGCACATCCCAATATACAACCACGGCACAAGGACACCAGAAATATCACTGCCCTCGTACGTAAGGAGGGATCCCTGCAGCCTTGAAAAGTTATTTAAGTTCCAGCCTGATTTTGCATATTTTTCGTCTGAAGAAGAAGCCTCCTCGTGACTTGATGATATCTTGGGGAATCCACTACCAAATACCCCAGTTTCAAGGTCGGCACCATATAGCACCTATATTGAAGAGTCAACGCTGCAGTTAGGAGATACAGAGGCCCTAATAGACCATAAAACCCCAAATAAAAAGGAAAAACAACAGGGAACAAAACTTCACCTCTATCTCTTCCGTTGCTTCCTCTACTATCCGCCAATATTCACCTTCAACATCCTCAACTGCTGGCTCCCAGCAATCTATGGAATTACCAACTTTACATTCATTGTCTATAGAAGTTTCACTCTTTTTAAAGTACTGAGCCTTGAACTCATCAGCATATTTTTTGAAGTCTTTTAGAGTGAACCCTGGACCAGGTTCAAACCCAAACGTCTCAAGTTCACTCATTTCGGTGCCTGCAGTAGAGGGATCGCTCCTGCCATTGGTGACAGAATCCATTCCCATTTTCATGCACTTTCTTTTCTTCCTTCTCATTTGATTAGAAAGCTTTGACATCTTCTTCATTGAACTCCGATTCTGTAGCTTATCAACTCTTTGGACACGTGTAGTAAATTTAGAATCCTCCCATACTTGCTTTTCTTTCAGCGGGCACGGGGGCTTCCACGAAGGAGGAGGAACAATGCGACAGATTCCATACTTTTCAGCCTGCGGTCTTATTTTAGCTATATAATTGAGAGTGTCTTCAAACTCCTAGAAAAATGTTGCAGTTTATGTCAGAAATATGGATCTATCCATGTAGAAACGCAGTTGAAAAGGTTTGGAAGTATAGAATGCGAACAAGACCTCTTCACTCGGGTAGAATACAGGGGCATCTTCAAGGTCAGGCCTACGAGCTTCATCTGGATGCCATCTCGCGATTACCTGCGAAACTCGCGAAAATATGGCGTTAGAGGGTTATGAAACAAGTAAATTACAAGAAAAGGTAAGACATCTAATGCTCAGGCGAAAGATATTTTACAACTATTACTGAAGTAAGCATTAACTGAGATTAACCTTCTGGCAGTCTTTACATTCAGCACATCCCCGGACCACACCCTTTGGTAGAGAAGGCTTCACAACACAATTCTGCAACGGACGCGATGCATGAGAAAAGGCAAAGACAGATATGGAAACACAGGCTGTTAGGCATAAGGAAAAAAAAGCAAAAGAAAGAACGAACTTGATCAAGATTTTGAGATGCAGCATTGTCATTTTTTGCACCATCATCATCACATCCGCCATAATTGATCCAAGGCCTACGCCGTAGAGACCGAGCAGCTTTGGCGTCATCAGATTCAACTTCCATCTTAGCTTGTTCGGTTACAGAAACACTTTCAATTGCAGTCTTGCTTTTATCACCAGAGACTACCCTTTTTAAGGTGAAAGTTGCATATGATTCAAACCCAGGAGGAACAGATGGCAATTCATCACTTTCTTCTTTCACACAGATTCTCATTAGTTCTGTCCCCATTACCTCTGTGACAACAATATAATTCAAGGATCATGTCTCATAACCAACTTTTTATTAAAAAAAAAAATGAAAATAATAATAATACATCACACTATGGAACGGATTTTAGGGCAAAGTAGACGATTACATATATACGGTTCATCGCTAAATATCTCAATCAAAATTTAAGAATGACCCATAAAAAAAAATGGAGAAAATTGCTTACATAGTCTTTGTCTTGAATTTAGGGTTTCTTGAATTGGATGGTCAAAACAGCTGGAGCTCCATCAACCAACTGCACCCAGATTCAGGAAATCGAAGCTTAGATTCGAATAAAAACCAGATAGGATTTAAAGATCTGAGAAACCTAATCATAAAAATTTAGTAATATTTTTTAACCCAGTTTCATCAGATCCAACCCTAACTTGGACCCAGGATTCAGATTATTACGAAATTTATGAAGAAACATCGCATGTCCTTTTCCATAATTGCATAAAAAAAAATAAAACCATTCAAAGGTATCCCAACAAAAGTCCAAATAATGAAACCAACCTTTTCCATATTCCCAGAACAAAAAAATCCAAAATCCAGGATGAAGGAAGAAGAAAAAGGGCAAATTGGGAATTAAATCTACAGGTCCATGTTTCTATTGTGATATTAAAATCTCTGTAGAAAACAATAAGAACAACAAAAACAAGCAGCAAAAGATACTTTTTAACACTGGTTGATAGATTAAAATTAAATCACCTTTTTTTTCTTTCTTTCTTTTCAATAAAAATTTAAGATCATATGAGAGGAAACATGTGGCTTGCTGGCTTTGATAATTTTTCTGGGTTTCCTAACTTTTGCTGTATGATGCGATGATGTCTTGTTATAAGTTATAACGCTTCAAAAGCAAGCAGATGCAATTTCCTATGCAACTACTCTTTTATTTTGTTTCAACCATCAAAGGGAAACCAAATAAATATAAAAGCATTAAACAAGTTCATTAAGATAATTGTGGCTTTTATAATTGATTTTGTTTATTATTTGTTGGCTGACATTTTTATTCACGGGTGGACATTACCGGATATCCACACAAAATTTTTACATAAATAAAAGACTTACTATAGCTGATAGTATTATGTATATATATATATA
>OVAY01001004.1:0-38269 GCA_900406395.1 Kernera saxatilis
CTCGAGACTTACTTTTGGAGGAAGAAGAGAAGAGAGATTGTTGGAAACTTTGTTTGTGTGTTTTCTGTGTCGTTGTAGTGTGTTTGAAATGAGAAGAGAATGACTTCCTTTTATAGTCAAAATTCTCAACGTTTGTAACGTTCAAAATGAAATGGAGATTTGAGAATTTATTCTCATCAATTTTAATTGATACGCGCATTAAGTTCTGACCGTTACAGAAATCAAATTGATTGCAAATTGATTCTCTACTTAATGACCACGTTTAAAACATTAATGAGAGAATATATTTTGTTGACCTTGTAAAGCTTTATAAAACCTTACAAAACCTTGTAAAAGTTTAAGCTTTATAAAATCTTATAAAATCTTGTAAAAGTTTATAAACAACGAAATTTAAGAGAATCCGATCAAAAGATTAATCTCTTGGGTCGTTGGCCATCTTGCCAAACTCCGAAGCCCAAAGCCTAAAGCCCAACCCGAATTTCTCTTCTCTCAAAGGTTTTGAATCTTGTTTTAAATTCTCCACTTTATCTACTTGAGATTTTTCCCCAAAGTTTCCAATGTGGGACAAAATAACAAGTTCTCGTTTACACTTAAGCCAACATTCTTATGGCTTTCTCATGAGCCCAATGACCCATTTCTTATTCACACTCATTCAATTTTTGACAAAAATAATGAAACCCAATGGCTAACAAAAATTGATCCAACATTGAATTTGAGGAGAATGTGGATGAGGAAGAAGTGATCAGCTAGGGTTCGAAAGAAGGTGACAAAGATGCCGAAACGGACGATGGGGAGATAGAAGTAGAGAGGGTCGAGGAAGAGAGCGAGGAGGCAGGTGATGAGGAAGATGTGGTTCCATCTCGTGATTAGGTCACCGCCCGGGTCGAGGGTTTTGCGACGGAGCTCCAAGAGGATGCATCCGCCGCGTTTGTGGTGGAGGTCATTGTGGTGGTGACGGAGGGAGAACGCCGTCGGGAAATTGCGGAAGCATGCGGAGGTGTAGAGGTGGAGGTTGCTCATTTCGGTTGCGTGTGTTTCAAGTTATGGAAGGGAGAGATTTGTGGGAGTGGAAGAATGAGAGGATATTGGAGACAATTAAGGAGAGGAGAGAGAGAGAGAGAGTTTCTAATTTAATTGAAACAAATTAAATTAATCGAGTAGTTAAGAATTTAATATTTCTGACAAAATTATCTAGTGTTTGAATTTCAAAGAAATAACTAAATTTAGTGACTATATATATGTTGCTTGATAGAATAATCAAATATCGGTTCTACTAGATATATAAGAAATAATCAAATATCGGTTAGATTATGTCATATGAGTAAAGTATGATTTGGGTAAAAAAATTCAAAAAATGAGTGGTAGAAAACAGTCTATTCGTTACTAAATTTACGACTTAAATATTCAAAACTAAATGGCATTAAAAAAATCATTATAGTTCGTTTTGGTTTTGGTTTGATTCGGTTAAAATGCCTAGCTAAACATAGAATGTATCATCTTATATTTTCTTAGATGATTAGTTGTAATCTTATCCTTTTAGTTCTAATTGTCATGATATACTTTGAAAATATCTACCCAACATAAAATGTCACTTGGTACAAAAAAAATAAATATCCTATAATGACTTATTCTATTTTTGCTTAAAATATATAAAAATGGAGCCAATGGTTTGATTAACAAGTGGAAACAGTTTAGTATATAACAAGCAGGCGTATACATTGTAGTACAGAATGATTAAAATTCAAAGTAATTAACCAACACAGGGATCTCAGCTTATGCAAAACTTAAAAGAGATTTTGCACGCACATTGTAACAAACACATTATGGTCTCAAAACTTAAAAGATATTTTATTTGTATACGTCAAGTTTGGTTTGAAATTTAACATTTAAACAAAATAACAAAAACAAAAAAAAAGTTTGGTTTGCTTTATTGATCGTTGAAAGTTACTCCTTTCCTTTCTCTGTGTCACGTGAATGTATAACGAGGGTGAAATATTTTGATTAAATAATTTAATTTATTTTATTTCTACTTTTTTTAATTATCTAATTTTATTGAAAGTTCTAACATTTGTAGAAAGTTCAACACCAATGAATATCCTTCATTTTGATAAATAAAAATGTATGCGTCTCTATCCACCTCCCTGATATTTGATACATATTTACCAAAAAGGTCATTCACTTTTGTCCATACTTCAGCTGGAAATAAGACGCACATGTAAAATCAGAAGAGACCAAGAAAAGAGTTAACATCTATTCAAAAAAAAAAAAAAAGAAACATACCAAGCATTACAAAATCAGTTGAAATCAACAGTTACAATCGAAGTAAATAACTAGCTAACCTTTACGAGAAATCAAATTTATTTAGTTGATTATCCAAACCCTTTCGACCAAAACAAAGTAAAATAACTAAACCATGAATGGCTTTCTAGTACTAAGGCTTCAACTCATAATTATTTCTTTCCGAATCTAATTTTATTTTCTTATTATCTAACTTACTTTTAAGCGTTTCTAATTGGTACGAAAGAGAAAAACAAAAAAAATGTCATCTTTTATTTTCTTAGATTTATTAGATGATTAGTTGTAATCTTATCTTCTTAGACAATTTTCATATTATATACTTTGAAAATGTCCACCCAACATAAAATGTCACTTGGTACAAAAAAATATCCTATAATGACTTAATCTATGATTGCTTAAAATATAAAAATGCACCCAATGGTTTGATTACAACTCTGTTTGGCTTATATATACACCACAACCATTTAACTCTGTTTCGACTCCTTTTGGAATGGAAGCTGCGCAGGAGATATTTATGTCCGGTTTTTAATTGGTAGGAAAGAGACTTTTAACTACTTGTAACTGTGTTTATAGATCTCTAGAGCTTGGAAGATTTCAGAGGAGTTATGATAACTGCAGAATGCAGATCAAAAGGCGTTTAAAAACTATAAATATATAAATTTAACAATATCAGTCATTAATAAACTTCACACATTTAGAGCTTTTGAAACATAACAAAAATATCATTAAAACACTTCATCTATGGAAAACAAAATCCTAGTAGGCCCACAACATTTCCCACTTAATGTTTCTTAAATCATTAAACTTGTTTTGCCTGCTAATGCATAATCATCGAACATGTTTTGCCTTCTAATGCATACTCACAAAAAGAAAAATAGGTATGAGATTTCAGTTATTCGGGTTGGACCCACTGAAGAGCCGATAGGGTTTCGTTTCGGTTATGTCTTAATCTGTTTCGGGTCGGTTTGGTTCTCAAATTTTAGAACCAATTTTTATTCGAAATTTTTTGGTTTTAGTTCGGTTCAAATATTTATCACTCGAAATACCCAAAATATACATGAAAGCCAAAAAAATATATCAGAAATATCCGAAAATATACATGAAAGCCCCAAAAAAACTAAGAACAAATATTCGAAAATATATCCAAAAAACTAATAAAAACTAAAAATAAATATAACTGAAATATCGAAAATTTATACATAATACAAAAAAAAACAACTAATACATTTAATATTTTCGGATAATTTGGGTATCCGATCAGGTGTCGGTTTCGTTTGGGTATCATCTGATATCCACGGGTTCTCAAACATATGATCTATCGGATAAATTAGCTTTATCCAAAACCGAGCCAAACCAAACCGGGTATTTTCGAGTCGGTTCCGGTTCTGGTTTTCGGTTCCGATTAAAAAATTCCAAGCATAAAAAATATATATATACAAAAACAAAACAAAATATGTTATTCTTGTTTTAAATTTGCTCGTATGTATGGATATGGACAAAAGTAAAAAAAAAAAAAAAAACGTTCGATCATTTTAAAAAATAATTTAAATATAAAATTGCTTCTTCTCTCTCCCCCCATCTTCTCTGCTCTCATCTCTGTGCGCGCTCATTTCTCCTCTAGTCTCTCTCCGCCTCCACCATCATTACTACTTATTAAAGACAAAGAGAGTTAGTTGAGAGAGAGTTTAGAATTCAGAGAGAAAGAGAGTTCAGAGATATTCTTCATTACTTCTGAGCCGGTGGTGATGGTGGTGATGGTGGTGGTGATGGTGATGGTGGTGATGGTGGTGATGGTGGTGATGGTGGTGGGTGAGGCCTCGGCGTGTGATGGTACTTTTGGGGGATGATCCCACGCCGAGGCCTCACCCACCACCATCACCACCACCATCACCATCACCACCACCATCACCACCATCACCACCGGCTCAGAAGTAATGAAGAATATCTCTGAACTCTCTTTCTCTCTGAATTCTAAACTCTCTCTCAACTAACTCTCTTTGTCTTTAATAAGTAGTAATGATGGTGGAGGCGGAGACGGTGGAAGCGGAAGCGGTGGAGGCGGAGGCGGTGGCGCGGTAGATTGGGCGGCGGTCGAGATTGACGGGGTTCTCTGGTACTTTTGGGGGAATGATCCGACCCCAAGGTCTCACCCACCACCAGCACCACCGGCTCAGAAGTAATGAAGAATATCTCTGAACTCTGTTTATCTCTGAACTCTGTTTCTCTCTGAACTCTGTTTCTCTCTGAACGCTCTCTCTCTCTCTCTGAACTCCTTAAAAATCTGGGTCTGTAATAATGTTATGTTGGATGATTATGATCATATCTATTATTAGGTAATATTTTGTGTGTTATACTGTTATGTGAGGTGTATTTTTCAGGTGAAAAATGGAGAAGCAGAAGCCGAAGACTGTTCAAATTTGAAGAATTTGTTTGTTCTTTTTCTTTTTGAGTCTTTTTTGTTGTTGTTTTTCTTGTCTATATTTGTACCCCCAGAAGAAGAGAGATCTGAAGATTTCAGACAAAATCATCCTACACATCTTGGTGTTTCAAGAGAAGAAGCAGTTTTGAGTTTAGCTCAGTGTAATCAATCTCTGTAAAACATATAGTCATGAGATAATAAAACTCGGATAGAGATTTCATACATTTTTAAAAATTGAATAATTCCAAAAGTTTCTCTTTGTCCCGTCCTCTTTATGTGTTGTTCATTTGTTTAACATGATTATTAGCTAACACATAATCGTTATTGGCTAAAAAGACCATAAATACATTTGGAGGGTCAAGAACCGCAAAAAGCTGAGAAGACAAGAATATGATTAAGTAACTTCACCTACGGAAAACAAAATTCAATTAGGCTCATCATTGTCTCTCCACTCCCACTCATTTGCTATTGTGTATATCTTGAAAATAGAGACTCTGTAACACACTTTTTGTGATGATTCAGAGAGGGGCTTTCAAGAAGTCGGAACTCAAGAATAACACATAGATTGTCGGCTTAAAGATAATGAGATTTTGGTAGATAAGAGAGTAAAGATGGTTTTCTGAGAATTTCCTCAAATCAATATAATCAATCGATCAAGATACAAGGACACCTTTTTAGTTCTTGACTATTCAAATCATGTAATGTGCCCTTACAAGTTATAAATCCTAGCAAGACCACAGATTTCTCAACTCGGAAGGAGAGCACATGCCTTTGCCCGGCAATATCCTCCAGTGCCATCTCATTTATGTCAACGAACAAGCAGTAGCAGCTCATTTCTTCCATGGATTATCACCGTAGTAATAAGCGGTTCCAACCATTAGAGCGACTGTAGCACCCTGGACGACCACCCTAGCTCTCATCAAAACCTGACCCAACTGAGAATTGCCCCTTCTGAAACTAACCAGCCCAGCCGTGAGCACTCCTGCAGTCATAAGTGCGCCTGCAATAGGTATTATATGCAAAGGAAATATCAGTTTCAACCAAGAAAACAGTGGAGCATATCCAGACAACAACAACCAAAAAATTCAAATTCTAGTCATCCTAAATCATTCCAAAAGATGTATGAAGAGCGCAGTAGAAGTAGCAGTAGCATCTCACTAAAATACTTTCCACATACTTTTTCCCTGGCCTATAGGGCTATAGTGGAAGCCATAATTTTTGATACAATCAGTGTTTATACATAACATAGTCATGGCTTTGCTAGCTGAGGTCCAAGTTACAAATTCTCATACAATTTGCCAAAGTAACAACCTCTATAGATAAGAATCAGCACGAGAACATAAAGACTAATTTGAGAAACTGATACCCATAAACGAATATTATCTTACTGATTTCAAATTTGTTTGCAGCTTCACAACAATCTATTATGAATAGAGTTTATACAATCTGAAAAAAGTCTCTTGTCTCTATATTTCTACCATCTCCCTAATGGTCGATCATTCACAAATGATCACAAAGTTGTAACAAAAACCCACAATTGGATCACAATTACATAGCTTTACTCAATTGAGAACGAGAACGAGGAACAAATTCGACTCCATTTGATAACCTATCGGATTTGGGAACCTAAAACAAAAGGGTCCCAAAATTTTGAATCCCATGATTCTGATTGATTATGAATCAAAGAGAACAAGTAGGATCGGCCAGACAAAAAACGAGAATAAAACCAGCAATCTAATGGAAATTGGTATCCTTATATACCAATTTTGAATCCCATGATTCTGATTGATTATGAATCAAAGAGAACAAAGAAATTGTGTTTAGGGATCGGCCAGACAAAAAAACCAGCAATCTAATGGAAATTGGAATCCTTCTATACATTTGAAGCCTAAGAAAAAGAAGATTCGAATTGGCAAATTGAGATGAGAAGAAGACAAACCGAGAGGAACGAGAGGATTCCTGACCCTCTTCTTCTCCTGGAACAGATCTTCCATGTCTGGTTCTACCGCACTCATCTTCTTTCTCGGTTAGGGAGAGAACAAATGCGAAAACTAAGAGAAAGAGGAAGAAGAAGAAGAAATAGAGAGCTACTTATAAAGTATAAACGTAGTCACGCGTGGCCTGTTCGTCACCAGAGACCGTGAGCCGACGGGGCGGTTCTTATACGGGTCGGGTCGAAAGTTGTTTTTAAGGATTCGGGTCGGGTCGGGTTCGGTCTTGGTTGGATTCGGTCGGGTCGGATTCTCGAGTGTTGAAAAAGAAAAGGGAAATGGGACACAAAAAGTAAGCACTGGGCTCACTTATATACGAACGGGTCGTATTTATTTATAACGCCCCGTTTGATCATGCTTCTTAACACACGTGATTAGTGCTTACTGCTTGGTATCTTGTAAAACATTGGTAAAAGCGATCAATGAAAAACAATTTCGAAAAAGTCATGTAAATTGGATTGGATGGATCATGTGAGTCGCCGTTTCTTTCCCTCTCTTCACTCTTCAAACCAAAAAAGAAAAAAAAAAGCCATTAACAACAAACCTACTTCTCTGTTTAATCGTGGGGTTATTTAACTTTTATTACACTTCTTCAAGCTAATCACTGCATTTCTCTCTCTGACCTCTCTCTCTCTCTTACCTCTCTCTCTGGTTTTTGTGCGTTTGTTTGCTTTTGGCTGAGTTTGAATGGCTTCAAGTGCTTCAAAATTCATCAAATGTGTGACAGTAGGTGATGGTGCCGTTGGAAAAACATGTATGCTCATCTGCTACACTAGCAACAAATTCCCTACTGTAAGTCATCAACCCACTCCTTTCCTTGAAACTTGATCAGGAAAATCCATCTGGGTTTCCCAGAATTTCGTTACTAATTTCGCCGATTTTCATCAAATTATGCATCCGGGCATCTCCAATTTTGTAACTTTTAGTTGAAAATCCTTCTGGGTCTGTCAAATTCCAGCTCGTTTTCCGAGTATCCATCAGAATATTTCAAAAGTCAGCTCCTTTTTTTCCTTTTTGAAAATCTTACATTGTTAAAGTTAACATGTGTGGGCTTCTTGAGTCATCAGAGTTTCCTCATAGTGTCTCTACTCTCTATTGCTATATCAATTGCGCTTTTCTTCTCTTGAAGTTAAAGATGTGCTGAAAATCTTGGGTTTTGATTGATGAATTCATTGAATTGTATCAGGACTACATACCAACAGTATTTGATAACTTTAGTGCCAATGTTGTGGTTGAAGGCACCACTGTGAACTTAGGGCTTTGGGACACTGCCGGTAAGTAACATACAGTATTTGTATCCCTCTCTTGAATTTCTCAGGAAAAAAACAACTCACAGTTGCTCCTCTAGTTCTAATCATCCAAGCCATTTCTAACAACTAGCAAAGTTTACTTTCGATTCGAGATCGTTGGATAGACAAACTTATAATGTAGGTTGAAAGATAGGTAACTGCTGGATTTGGAGTTTATGAGTACCCTTTCATGTTTACAGGGCAAGAAGACTATAACAGGCTAAGGCCGTTAAGTTACAGAGGAGCAGATGTTTTTGTGTTAGCTTTCTCATTGGTCAGCCGAGCTAGCTACGAGAATGTATTTAAAAAGGTTGGTGAAAATTGGATTCATTCTTTCTCTTAATGGGAAAGCAAAGAATGAAAATCTGAATATGGGGTGATTTCTGATGCTCGTGAAGTGTTTATCTTGGTCAGTGGATCCCTGAACTCCAACACTTTGCACCAGGAGTCCCCGTTGTACTTGTTGGTACCAAAATGGGTAAGAAAGCAGTGAGAGTGGAACCAACACCTTTCCTTGTGTAATGCTTGAGAATCGCATATCATTTAATGTTTCTTACAATGTTCCATTATATAGATCTTCGGGAAGATAAACATTATTTGTCTGATCATCCTGGACTGTCCCCGGTAACTACATCACAGGTGTGATTTCTCAACCTGTAGAAACCGTAACCAATGTTGTGACACTCCCTAGACTCCCTCTTACTAGGATTATATAATCATTAATGAGTGACAGGGAGAGGAACTTCGCAAGCATATTGGAGCAACATATTACATTGAATGCAGCTCAAAAACTCAACAGGTACACTTGTGCATCTGTGTTAGGAATCGTAGGAGCCATTAGTGTTAGTTTACTCTTTACGTGCGCCGATATGATCGATATACTTTATTTTTGGTTAATGGTTTTTGCAGAATGTGAAAGCCGTATTTGATGCTGCTATCAAAGTAGTAATCAAACCAGCGGTGAAGCAAAAGGAGAAGAAGAAGAAGCAAAAGCCGCGCAGCGGATGTCTCTCGTAAGTAGAAATAATTTTCACTTTATTTACACTTGATTTAGTATATAAAGTGTATATAACTTACATTAGAGACGCCTGAATTTGGTTATGCAAAAACTTACTTTAGCTTCATTACCTAAACCAAAACATTCAACTGTAAGAGACATATATTTGTTCTTATTTTTATGTAAAGTCTCAAAGTCATTAACAATTATAGATTTGGCTTCTCTATTTGACAGAAGCGTTTTGTGCGGGATGAGAGTTGTGCGGCATTGATGAGCGACTCATGCTTGTTCACTTGTTTACTTCATTTTTTCCCAATTTTGTGGCTGTGATAAGTCGGACATATATTTATAGAGCTTTGGAGGTGATGTAGCCTCAATTCCATAGTAGCTTCTTTTATTTTGTTTATGATTGTGACCCTTTGATCTTTGTTTATTTCGATTTTGATTATAGAATTGTTTTAAGTCATTTTGTACCCAACGACCCGTTGAGACTATAGAGAACAGAAGCTTGATAAAACCAAATCCATGTAGTTCACAGGGTTAACACTTGCTTCCATTGAAAATATTGAATCCCTTATTCCCAAGTTCGAATTTATTTGGTCTATAGCCCCAAATTATGAATCGAAGACCAAAAGACAAGAGCATGACAAGAAGAAGCATGAAAATTTCAAACGGAACTAGCACAAGTAATAAATCTACAAACTTGGGAAAAAAATAAATAAAAAGAAGTAACTAATCTTGTGTCTATAATACAACCCCATCACCTAACGCAGCACATCTATCTAAAAGCCACAATGCCCCAGACTTTTTTTTTATCATAATTTAGAACACACTCAAAGCCACCAACATTTGTTTTATCACTCTAGTCTTTTTGTGCCGGTGTATAGAGATACACACATGCATGTTAAGAAGAATGACCAAAAAGTGTGTTTCACCTTTTAAAACTCTTTGTGAGAGAGGAGGCAAAGAAAACCGGTGATGCGGGTCTCTCGCTGAGAACCTTGTTGACGACTCTTCTGATAGAGAATGGCCACGCCGGTGAATTTGGGACTGTTTGGAAGATCTACATGATGGTGAAACTAAGAGGTCAGGTTTGTGTTCTTAAACAGGCTGAGACCACTTGTGAAGACGTAAACTGACTCACCCATTCAACATCTTGAACAGAGCAGGCCAGCCAGTGAATTCTTGTGGCATCACGATCAGTCTCATCTCTTAGTAACTAACACAGCATAAAGAGCAATCGAAACATTAGAGTTAGAGAGAAAACAAAAAATGAATTCATGAAATGTGGATTTCGGGGGCTTACAAGCTCATGCGGCCTACTGAGATTCCGACATATTGTTATTGCCATGAGGACTGCCTATACCCATCCCATCCTCCTTCCGGTTCTTTCCTCTTGAGGACACCACCAGACATCTGATACATTCTTGCTTGATCCTCCTTCAACGGTAAGGAAGCAGATGAGGATAATTGCCTTGGCACAAGTGTTGATTCGTCTCTTCCCTCGGTTTCATGGCCTCCAGGACCAGAATTTAAGTCAAGTCCTGACGACCTAAACCATTTCGCGCTATTGTCCAAAACTCCGCCATTGCTACCACCATTTGGGAGGCCAACGATATAAGGCCTTGGGTAATTAGAGGGAACTGCAACTCCAGGACCCAATATTTGAGAATTAACACCGGGGAAGCAAGCTCTCCCACTTGAAGAAGAATCCATGTGTGTTGTAGAAGCACCAGAGAAATTTGCTGAGGCAATCGGGAAGCTGTTTCCGAAAGGGAACACAGGATACTGAAACGTTGTGGACTGAAAAGGCATGGCTGGAGAAGAAGACAAAACCGGACCCCTGTACCCTTCAGGGGTAAATGAGGAAACACCAGTTGTTGGACCCAACATTCTCTGCTGTCCACGGTTGGCAATCATTGGAAAAGCCTGATCACCTCTCTCAGCCATGATGGGAGGGATGCTCACTGCTGAATAGGCGTTAGCAGCAGGAAACCAAGTTGAGAAACTAGCCATGTTTTCGCCATTCACTCGTATTCCAGAGAGAGATGGTTGTGATGGCAGGGCACTTCGTGAATGATGATTTAGAATCATAGATGACTCAACAACCGCATCATCACCAGCAGGTCCATCATTTAAATCAAAATCTCTACGACCACCTGGAGATGATAATTTCACCTGGTGAAAAGATGAGTCTAGCCGATGACTACTGCTCATTGTGTAATTGTTCATATCAGTCGAATCATCAACTTTGTTTAAATCAAGATCAAGGCCCCCAGAAGAATGATCAAGCGCCGAACCCATGACCCCAGAACGTACTTGGTCAAAACTATTTGCGACACCAGGTGTACAATTTGTGGCATTTCCAGATCTTTGAGAAGCCAAATCTTCAAGGAGTCTCTCGTCAGGTACATTCAAGTCAAAATCCAGAAACGTCCTTGTCTGTTTGCCAGCAGATGTAGAGGCATCCGATGTAGAGGCATTGTTAATGCTCAGTAGCACGTCCTGAGCTTTTCTTGGCTCAGCTGGGCGGAAGGCACTAGTGGCAGCAGATCCTCTCCAACCAACAGCCCCTTTGTTTCTCAACAGATCTTCAGGTGGAACAAACGGACCTTTTGCAGCAGCAGCAACAGTAATGGATGCAGGAAGTCCACTAGATATGGGAGCCGCAGGAAAAGGCAAGGTATTACCTGGTTGTAGAGGAGTAGGTGTCAAAAATACAGATCCAGAGAAGTTATTTGCATCCCCATGTTTTGCATCGTCTCCATCAAAACCTTCATTTAGATCAAATTCAACTCTGGCATCCATCTCTGAGCCAGCTGAAGCTGCAGCTGATGCGGAAGAAGCATCTCTGGCAGCAGATGTACATTCCTCTGCTTCATCTCCATCAGCATCACTGGCTTTCAATCCATTTGGTTTCTTCAGATTCTCTGCATCTTTAGGTGATACTCCTGGAGTAGCTGTTGGCCCCGAGTACCGTTCCTTGACTTCAGTATTTTCCACATTCCCCTCTACAGGCTCAACTTTACCTTTAGTTACAGATGAGTCCAATCCAGCTGATGTGTCCTTTACAGCAGCCACGGGAGGATCACATTCCTGCTTAATCTTCTTCTTATCATTTTGGTCAATATGATTAACCGCCAGATTATTTACCTTTTCAGTTACCAGTCTATCAATGCTCACAGCATCCATACCCCTTGAGATCCCAGAAGAAACTTGTACATCTTCACCAATTTTTTTAACTAGCTCAGACCTCAATGCCGCTGGTGGTTTCTCTTCTTTCTTGCCGTCACCAACACCGTCCGAGGGAAAGTGTTCAACAGCCATACAATCTACCTTTTGACTTCTGTCAATGGCTCTACATTCAGTTAGTATCGAGCTTGCTATCCTTTTCGTTGAGTCAGAGATGCAATCTGCTTCTGACTTTACATCAGCCTTTCTCTCATTTACTTCCCCAAAGTCACTACCATCCAAATTCTTCTCCTTACCGGCGGTTGTGGGCAAAGCAGGTGAAACAACGACATCATCTGAATTGTCATTGCTCTCTAGGCGCTGATCCACCAACCTTTGCAGATCTTCAGTGTCTGAATTCGAGCTCTTATCAAGATCTCCAGTCTTGGAATCATTCTTGATCTCTGAATCCACCAACTGCATGCCACTACTGCTAACAGGTTGCTCACCTTGCTCGTTACTGCAAGTGGTGCGATCCTGGGTAACAGCTTCATGTTTCTCGCGAGGCAAGCCATCGGAAGCAATTAGCTTCGTATTGTTCCCTACGGTAGAGTTTTCGTTCATCAAGGAATTTGAAGGCTGAGATACTGAGGGTGATGCAACAGGTGACTTAGACATCTCATCAGCAGCCACACTGGCAAGAAGATTCATTCCAACATCATCTGAACCAGCCAAAGAAGCATTTGACTCGGAATACCTGACACAACTTTCAATCAAAGCATTCATTGAACTGAGTGTTCCACCATGCCTTTCTCCAGATTTGAACTCATTTCCTAGTGAGGAAGATGTGCCTTTAACATTCACTGCTGCTTTTCCAGAATCTTTAAGAGCCCTGCTGTTCTCGTCACCGGCAATGACAAGTGGCGAACCAGCTGCCTCGTTGGACCCTGTCATAATATCTTTAAATTCATTGCTTTGCCAAGACTCAGCATTCACAACAGGGCTCACGTTAGCTCGATAAGAATGGATCTTTTCTCTCGCGTTATTGTCACACAGTTCCTGCTTCACCGCATACACAGGTGAAGAAGCTCTGCTATTAACCGGCGCGGGGTCCTCAAAAGAGCCTCCACTCACACTTTGTGCAGGACTGCGACCGCGTTTCGGCAGCTTAACGATCAATTTATTACTGCAACCCTCAGTCAGAGGCACCTCAAGAGTCTTTTCAGATGTCAAACTTGATTGGGATATTTTATCAGAAGGGGTATTCCTTTGTGATGAGAAGCTTCTACTCAACCCAGCTTCCCGAGGGGATGCTGACGAAGCTGATCCTTGAAACACACTGTTTGATTTCCGATTCCTTGAAGAGCTACCAGAGCACTTCTTCACAGTTGAACCAGCAGTTGAGCTCCTTGCATCCTCTTTTCCAGATAAATTTCCTGTTTTGGCATGCTCACTCGAGCAAGACTGGCTGTTATTGTGGGACTGACTAGAGCTGCTACTTTTCTCATCCTTTACTGCAGCTAGGACTTCAGACACACCACCAGCCCCGGCATTTCTTTGCTGTCCATCTTTAGAAACAGTACCACCTGATCCAGGAGATGGAGCTGATCTTGTAGAACCTGGAGACGTGGCTACAGGCTTCAGGTTGTTTTCCACCTTGACCGACACAGACTTAGAAGCATGTAGCTGTGATGTTGATGTCTTGTTTGCCTCAGCGGATCCACTTGAATGCCTGCCTCCATGAGTCAGTCTTCCAGGCCAAGAGCCACCCTGGTTGGATCCAGATTTTGCATCCATTTCTGCCTCAACACGTTTCTTCCACGTGTCAACCAAGCTCCTTGCTTTTTTCCCGATCTCTGAATTTTTATGTGATCTTAGATGATTAACAGACTTTCCAATGTTGCAAGTCTGAAGTGCATTGAGATTCACAGGTAGCTTGTCAAGAGCACGAAGTAAGACTAAGAGGAATTCGTCTACTGACCTATCACTGTCTTTGGGACTGCCCCCATCCCCAACTTTCCCTTTATGAACTTCCTGCAGCCACTCATCAAACACAGGTAATCCCCTGAGCTGGACAAAACGACTAAGGCAATCAAACTTGTCTGTTGCCGCTACAACCCCGGCAAGAATTGCACGGCAAACCAAATCTATTTTCTTCTCATTCCTCTCAGGCAGCATGAGCTGCACCAATTTTTCCACCCCTTCAGAATCCACCAGTCCCCCTTTCTCTGTAAATTTTGAAATTTCCGACTTTAAACTGCTTTCTGTTCTGAGGGGACCAGAACCACTGTCATCTATTCGAGTGGAACGTTCTCGTTTAACAGACTCGGAACCATGATCCATACGCTCTCTTTTCCTTCCCTTACCCTGAGAGAGAAAGGAGTTATTATTCTGGATGCCATCTTTCGCTTGTGATGTTGTTGGACTATTCATTGACTTGGGAGAACGACCACCCTGCTGTAATGTTGTATGCATTTCTGAACGAGTCTTGCACAATAACTTATCTACTTCTAGTTGTCGATCCTGCAAAAGGAAAAATGCCTTAGATACCAGAGAAAATCAAATATCCAAACAGAAGAAGGCATTTTCACACAAAAAAAAATAACAGAAGAAGGCAACTGGTGATGACTTATAATCTCACATCAATATAGTCTTGATCAGTAAGCCACCATAAGCGCTCGTTTGTAACGTCGTAAACTCGCCGACACACAAACGAGCAGATACCAGATGGCAGTTCAACACCTCTTGGAAGGAAGGCAACTTTACACGGATGTAGCAAGGATGCAGCAGGTATATTATCCTCGTGAAAGGAATAAAAGAGTTCGTTTGGCTCAGCCTCTAGAAGGATGCCTTTGCCAAGTTTTAATTCCGTAGGTCGATACAGCCAATTAACACCCAACTTCAACTTGTGTTCTTTCTCAGCAATGATCAAGCGAATTATCCCAATGAATGGTGGACAATCCTGTGGTGGCTTAAAAAGAGCACAGTCACCAACACTAATTTTGCGTCCGTCCTGCTAGTGACAGAAAACAAAAAACAAACTATAAGTCGAAGAGTGAACAAAAAAGAAACACCCATACAGGCACAGTATGAAGCTGTAAAATTTGAAGGAGCCCTAAATCAAAAGGCGGATGTGATCAATTCTTTGTTCAACCAGGCTAGAAATTGGTAAAGAAAATACTCATTTCGTCGAATCCATCAATCAAATCCCAAAATCCATAAAAATTTCAGCACTCCGGGAAACCCATCCACCAAACGAGGGAAACACGAAAATGACCGCCTGGGAAAATCGAACGAAATCGATTTGAATTACCTTACAGAATGAGGTAGATGAAGATAGGGACAAACACGAAGAACCACCACCTTCCACACTCGCAATTACACGCGAGGAAGATATCAACATGTGCCGACGACGACTATTGTTCCTCCCCTCACAAACCCTCCCATGCATAGCCTTCTATCATCTTCCCCTTCGAACAACATCAATACACAACTCCTCGCGAAATCCAACAAATCCTCCGAAGTTCTTCCCCAAAACCAATATTCGATACCTTAGATCCAACCAAAGAAAACCACGCCGGCGAAAAACAAACCCTAATTTCGCGACGAAATGGATCAAATCTCCCTTAAAAATTCTAGGGTTTTTCAATTTCCCGATCCAAACATAACAACACAGATCCACAAACAGCAACAGCGATAATCCAACGGAGCAAGTAATCGAATCCGCCTTGTTTCGATCCAGGAATATATAAATTTGTTCTTCGCGAAATCGCGTAAGCGAACAAAACACCAGCAAAATAAATCAAAGAGGAGAGAGAGAGAGAGAGAGAGACGGGGCAAAAAGGGGAAAGGTGAGTTCGGAGAGTCGGGCGGATCGGGTTGGGAGTTCGGGTAGGGAGGAGTTGTGGAAAGGGGCAAAGATAACGTGACGGAGCGGTGACTTAAATGATAAAACAATAACTGCGTGACGTCATCTCCAATCTTTTTCAGGTGACATAGGGACTGGAGAGATTAAAGGTTGGGTGGGTGAGTGACGGGCGGTTTTGACCACGTTTCCTTAGCTGATTGACTTTATTTCATTGTTTTTTTAAATAAAAATATGATTTCTAGGCAATTCGGTTTGATGCTCTAAATTCGAATTTCGGGTTTACTTCGGTTTGAGCGTCTATCGACTAGTATTTTTTTTTTTTTCGGTAAACAAAAACCACAAACTCTGAATTTCTTTATACTGTATTGGTTATGTTATAGTACTGTATTGGTTCAGCTTGAATTTTGACAAATAAAAAATCTGCTTCAAAATTCTTTTCAATTCGGTTCAACCATTGCATATGAATAGTAGTATGGAACTCCTCTGTACTTGGATATAGTGATGACCAGGACCGGCTCTTAGCACAAGTGAACCAAACACAGGTTTGCGGTTCTATTTTTTATAAGAAAAAACCGCTATTCAAATTTTATTTTTTTATAAAAATATACAAAACCGGTTTTTTTTTTTTCTAGCTTGCGATCTTATAAATCTCAGGAGCAGCTCTAACGAGGACCAATCTAAAGTATAACTGGGCTATTTGTTTCCTCAACTACACGTTTTACATTTGTATGTATGCCACTATTCTTATTCGAACATTTTACATATTTTTTTAGTTGTAAATTAAACAAGATACTCAAACTTTTTCCTCCTAAAAATGGCATTAAAAATATGATGCCCGAAGCTATGGTCTTCTTTTCTCTATGTTTCAGACAAGGTGTAAATCTGTGTATTTGTATTTTTCTGTAAAAGGTAGTAACTCGCAAAAACAAAATGGTGTTTAATAATTTTCCTGTTTTTTTTTTGTTGAGAAAGATATAATAATTTTCCTGTTAAAAACAGATATTATTTCTTATGTTGAGTGTTGTTTTCTTGTTTTCAAAATTTACTTTTACTTAAAACAAATATTTAATTTATTACTTCAACTGATACATTATTTTTATCGTTAGTTCTTACCACATATAACCACGCACAGCGTAACTATCTCTTATTATACTGTTATTTTTTTATGTCACCAATCAAATCCACTTAAATTTGGAAATGTTATTGCATGACTCTGCAAACCATCCTAATCACCCTAAGACTAGTTGTCTATCTGATTGGTATGTTTAGACCAACAAATATAACATTATTTTATAGATATATTCCCCTTAATTCTCGTTTAAACATCACTTTCATTAGGAAAAAAAAACAAAAAAAGTGTCCATAACAGAGAAATATTACAGGGGACACCAACCTTTATTTGCTCTACTACTCGTTACTTTATGTGTGTCACAATCAAAGATTATGCTTGTCTCTCTATATATAGATAGGAAGCTCATGGGTACATTTCGAGTTATTCCAACCATTAGTTGTGCTTTGAAAACGAACCATACTTTTCTAACATTGCACATTACTCATTATGAACTGTAAGCATGGATTGTGTATCTATAAGCATGTGTAGTGTTTTCTTAACCCGATCAGGTTTATTTGGCCTTGACTAATTTGGTCATGATTAGGTAAGAGATTTTGTTTGGATTAGTTTCTTACCGATTTAGTTTCTATTATGTTTTATTCAAAACAAAATAATAAATTTGATTCTTAATTTAAAAAAAAAAAAACAGTTAAAGAAAAATGCAAGCAATGAAGTGAAGATTCACTCATATAGTTTAATCCGGAGATGGAATCCCTCCGCTACCAATGGTTGGGTTTTTTATGTGAAAATTTTGTTTTATTTTAATGGTAAACTTTAAGCATTCCTCTAAAGTTTATACCATATGAGTTGAAAACAAAAATAATAATAATAATTTAACTTATTCTACTAAAAACTTATAAAAAAAAAATGGGAAAAAAGTATTCCTCTACTATTTTGGGAAACTGGTCGATTAGTTCGGTAAATTAAACTATGTAAAAATAATTAAGCAAAATGCTTATAAAGTAAAGTTATTTGACCAATTGATCATTCACTGTGTGGGAAAGAAACATATGATATAAGTTCGCCATTTCTTTAATCTTGTCCTCTCAAGTTGTGCAGCAAAGAAATCTGCTTTTTTATTCAGTTTACTCAGAAATCTCTCTCCCTCTCTCTCTCATCGAGATTGTGGCTTTACCTTTTGTACACAAGAACTGCCATTGATGTGATGTGAGATAACATATCACAACTCTGCCATAAGAGCCTTTTTCATTGATTCGTATTTTGCTTATCCAATCGAAGCTCTTTTTTCAGGAAGATTCCCGAATATTTGTCTGTGTTTTTTTGTTTCTTTCTTGTGTGTTAAGTCAGATTCTGCGCAAGTTCACCTTTTTTTTTGAACCACTGTGTTGGTTTGTTTTTTAGTTTCAGTTTTTAAAATTTCTTAATTTAATTTTGAATGTTGCGACTCTTATGAACAGTGTGTTAGCTCATAAATCATAAAGCTTATTTCTTTTTGGACGATTTTGGAACTAAAAACATTCCACATGTTTCAATAGCAGTTTTCACCTTCACGTTTATAATTTTGTCTTCATTCCTTTGGAATTGTTACACTGCCTTGAAGGATTAAACCTAAATATTTGTTTTGCTTCTGGGGGTCAATTAGGCCCCATTGATCTCTCTTGATGCACTTGACTTCTCTCTATGTAATCACTATCTTAATTGGTTCATTGATTGAAAGTTATCTAGCTCTAGAATGTGGTAACCATATATTGATTCACGATTACAAGTTTCATATATATGTTAGTTCAAGTTACATATATTGAGATTACAAGTTACATAATTCTTGATGTTGTGTGTCTCTTACTTTATTGGTGTTACACGAAACTCTTCTAGCTTAATTTGTTAATTTGCATTCTTGCTCTTTTCAGGTTGCTAAATTCATAGAAATTGGGCTATCTAATATTTTCTTTTTTCTAATATTCGTTTTGCAGGTAATGTTTAAGACCCAAATACAAATATACAACTAATCAAATGACTAAAAATTAAATTACTTAAATGGAGTTCAGCTCTAATATGCAGTTTCATATCTCCTAAAAGGCAGATTAAAGTTAATTTACATTTTTAGTTAATTTCATGATTTAAGTTGATATACCTGTTTAGTTTCAAGTTTTGATGTGCTTGTTGTAGTACATGCTTCATGTCATCAAAATTTAGGAAAAAAAATGTGTTTGATCGGTTTTTGTAAATCCAAGGATAAAACAACTTTGACTTTTTTGTATTCATTTAATTTCTCTGTAAATTGTAAGTTTGTAACCATAAGAAACCCATCTGATTGATCTAGAAGATCCAAAGATTTTTTTTATATTTGTTTGGGGGAAGAAAATGATATGTGAATCATATGAACTTTCCTCACGTGTAGTCCACCGTACGCCACCGTTTTAATGGACACAAGAAACTCACACGTGTGGATCTGACAAGATTACCAAAAAGCCCGTACTTTCGAACGTGTGCTAAAGTCAAATCCCGGGGTATTGTTGTCACGAGGAAAGTTCTGAGCGGAGACGAGGAGTTTCCGTTATCCCTTTATATTATCTCTCTCTATTCTCTCACAGACACAACAAACAAAGAAACAATAAAAATCGCACGTTTCTCTCTTTCTTCTTGCGACAAATCTGATTAGGGTTTTTGAGAATCTTCATTGTGATTTCGAAATTCTTATACCATTTTTTGTTGATTTTGCGCTTTCGGAATCATCTGCAAGCCATGATTTCTGATTCGATCACCAACGCTTCTGCAACTGCAGCCCCAAGCGCGAGGGATTTCGGAAAAAAGAAAAGGGTATGTATGTTGATTTTTTCTTATAAATCTCTTTCAATCTTTCTCAAATCTCATTTCTTTTTCTAAATTTGATTCTTTTGATTTCACTCTTTGATATGTACTGTGGGTTTTTTTTGGGGGTTTCTTTATTGCATTGGGTCGCAGACGAACAGGTCGGCCAAATTGAAACAGAGCAAGCTAGGTCTCCGCCGTGAGCAGTGGCTTTCTCAAGGTATGATCATCATAAAAGATCTATCTTTTTTTCTTTTATATGTGCTGGTTACATGAATTTGCCTAGGTTCTTGATTCTTTGGGTTTGGAATATTCGTTTGTATTGATTTGGGTTTTACTCTCAGTTGCGATGATTAATAAAGGGAATAAGGAGGAAATGGATTCCAATCGAAAAACTGGTAGTGAAAAACATGATCAGAGAGATCGTCCAGTTGAGAATTTAGATGGTCAGCGTAGAGAAGAAGAGAATAGCAGTGGAACACATCGTCATGAGAGCTATATAGAGTCGCTTTCGAATAGCCCTAACAGCATCCTGAATGGTATGAATTCAATCCCCAATTTTAGCAGCAGCAGTAGCAGTGGAAGTGGTGGCTCTTGCTCCGGTAATATAACAGAGGAAGAGGATGCAGATAATGACGGGTGTTTGGATGACTGGGAGGCTATTGCTGATGCTTTAGCAGCTGATGACGATAAGCACGAGAAAGAGAATCCTCCTGAGTCCTGGGAAGAGCATGAGAGTATCAATCAATCGGCTTCTCCTAGGGATTCTATCAATGGATCTGATGTGGCCGTAACGGATGCAAAGCCAGATTGCCCGAGAACAATGTCGAGGAAGCAAAAGAGCAACCAAGCGTGGAGGCCAGATGATAAGCTCCGCCCCCAGGGTCTGCCTAATTTGGAAAAGCAGCGTAGTTTTCCAGTCATGAACTTGCATTTTAGTTCTGTGGCAGTGCCATCTTCATGCCCCATTTGCTATGAAGATCTGGACTTAACAGATTCAAATTTCTTGCCATGTCCTTGTGGATTCCGGCTTTGCCTTTTCTGCCACAAGACAATTTGCGATGGAGATGGTCGTTGTCCAGGTTGCAGAAAGCCATATGAACGGAACACCATCAAGGCTGAGGCTAGTGTTCAAGGTGGTGGTCTGACTATTCGGCTTGCTCGTTCGTCTAGCATGTTTTGCAGGTCATGAAGAAAAGAGGATGTGGCTTTTCTCGGACTGTGTCTGTTTGTTTTCTCTTCTTCTTTTTTTCCTCGCATGTTCTACGTTTTTCACCTGTCTTTAAAACTCTTTAGATATGGGTATAGGATTTGTCTCTTGGCACTTGAGAACTATGTTCTATGTTCTTCTATGTCAATGACTCTTCTTCGTCTGAAACATGTGGTGGTGACGATGGTTATGTAGAGTGGTGTGTGAGTACATAAGGTGGTACACGAATTTCAAATACATAAAGTTGCAATAAGTCTCTTTTCCATTGCCTCAGAGAACCTTGCTTATCTGTAATACGCTAAAGGTATCATTTTATATCAATTTAAAAGTGTATCATGAATGTTATACCTTTCTACTTGATTCTCTGTTGAGCGACCGAACACGGCAAATTGAAGATTATATTTATTTCTGTGGTCTGATTTTGTTGTGATTGATCTACTTCCTCCTCTGCTATATGGTATGCATCCTTGGATTGAATATACCGGTGCAGGATTCTGGTGGAACGCAAATCTGGCAGGAACTTCTTGGTAATGTGAAAGTTTACTCTTTTATTTGCTTGTGTTTAGGAAACACGTACTTGAGCCAAGCTTTCATACCAAGCAAAATAGCAACACAGAAGGGCAAAGGGCAATTTTCAAATTACGCGTTGTGTTTTAATCGTTTCCTTCTTTGGTTATTGTAGTAGCTCGAACTTGGAGCATTGGCACAGCCGAATGTTTTGAGGTTCAGAGGTTAGGAATGTCTTAACCAATTTTTAGTAACCTCAGACTTCTTTTTGGTGATATTCTGATTCACTTTTACTGTGTATTTCCTTCTGTCAACGCCAAAGAGATTGTTGCTCGTTCATGCTATTTGTGCTAGCTTTAGGCTTTAGAGTATGTTTCTTATTCTAAGATCACTGTAAAGTGGAAACCAAATTTGTTATTAGAATAGAGAGAAATTACATTACTTCACAATGATCTTAGAATACATTTCTTATTCTAAGATCTTCCTGAAGCGAAAACCAAATTTAAAAACATTAGAATAGAGAGCTATTACATCTCTTTATTGCACAAATGCACACAAGGAAGTTCCAAGAGCTTAGATAATGGACCAGTTCAGGTGGCTCTTGTTTCACATAATAAACTTTTGCACCGGAGATTGGAATCTGTGATTGACCGGAAGCGAATTCCACCACTTTCGAAATGTTGAACCCTCCAAAAATATTTCCTTATCATCTACTTCTCCTTCTTCGATCCATCCTTCAAGCAATCCTTCTAATGCCTTAACCCTTACTTTTTCCTCTTCATATGACTTTCCCTTGAGTTCTTCGACCTCAGCCCAAAAGCACGATCCACACCTGGATCCCGTGTGTTTTAGCTTCTCTTGCATTTCTGCAAGTGACCCTAATTTAAGATCATTTACTACCTTGCTCCAAAACACTTTTTCTGCAACCGTGTCTCTTTGCTTCAATAGTTCATGCTCGTACCATTTCTGAGCGAATTTGTAGCGGTTTGGTCTTCCCTGTTTCATGTAAGGCCCCGTGTCTTCGTTCTTTAAATGGCGGTGGTAGTTTGCAATATCGAGAGGTTCAATCAATCTGCGGTAGTGAGTTGCTAGCTTGACCCACTCTATATCCCCCTCGAATCCATCTGGAAGTTGACCTTTCTTCACTAAACCGAGCACCTCGTCGTATATACCGGCTAACTCAGCTCTCGTGACGTTTGCCCTGAAGTCCATCTCTTCACTAGAAGCCTTGAAGGTATCGTAATACCCGTTTTTATGAGCTTGACACTTTGGCTTGTACTCTTCCACTATCCATTTTAGCTTCTCTTCGATTTTAGGCAGCTTTTTTTTAATGTTATTCTCATTCTCTACTCGTTGCGTCTCTGCCCAAAATGCAGCAAGAATGCATTGTCCGGCTCTCGTGCTCTGCAAAAAAACAAAAAAGCATGAACGGTACATAATGATTTTAGTCTCTCTGCAAAAACATGTAAGAATCGAGCTATATAGAGCTGCACAAATTGAAAAGAGAGAAAGATTTACCAGTCCGAGGTCATTGAGCACAGACCCTATCGAGTTTTCTCCATCCAAAGGCAAGTGAGGCATCCCCATTGATTGTACCAGTTCCGCATAGAGATGATGATCTTTTATGCTTTGACATGGAATTTGAGACCATTCTTGTTCATTGCTGGACTGAGAAGCATAAAACAGAATCTGCAGAATGGCGTCTGAGTTGTTCACTGAAACCAAACTCCTCCCTGTACAAAAGACAAAAGTGCCTACGGGTCTATAAGGACTTAGCTCAAGGAAACTGGAAAGAGTTTCTAAAAACTCCTCTCCGTTTCCAATCAATTCACAAACAGCTTGGTAAGCAACCGTTGATGTGTCTCGCATCACTGTTTTGTAAAACTCCACTATCGTCTGGTCGTTTTCTTGGATCGAAGCTCTTGTATGATCCAATTGGCAAAGCACATGAGGCAGAGTTTGCTCTATTGATGCCTTTCGAGCAAGCATAATCCGAGGGGCAATATCGAATCGTGTGACAAAGTTCACAAAGAAGCGGCTCCAGTTCTCTCTCCCAAGTGCGTGCTTGAAGGCACTGTCACCAACCAAAGGAGCTCCAAAGGTCACACAACGAGGCTCAGGGAGACCATTCGGAGTGCGCCTGAAGTATGTCTCTAAATACCAAACTGTTGCTAAGATTGCAGTTGCACCTCCAGAGGAATGTCCTGTGAACACAATCTGTTGTTTTCTAGTGACCGCCCTTTCCACCTGAAGAAAGTAAGTTTCAGACACAAATTTCTGCTGTTGTTTCGATTAAAAGACGAAAAAGTTGAGAGTTTTTTTACTTACAAAATCACGAAATGGGGTTCCTGGAGCAATGAGAACTCCAAGATTCTTGAGGAAAGCTTCGTTAACAGTAGCGGCAACTTCGTTGCCGATGCTTCTCATACAAGGAAATTGATCACGCTCCATCTTGATTTCTCCAAAGGGCGATTTATTCGCCGGAGCAAACCAACCGTCCGCCGAGAAAGATGGTCGGAAAGCGAAAAAGACAGTTCTTTCTGTTTCTTCTCTGTGAAAAGGTTGGTCCTTGTAAGCTATCATCGACGCCGCCCATGATCTGGTGATTAGATCACCATTGATTCCGGCAAGAGCTTCAAACGCCATTGATCTAATAATCTCGTTTCTTGTGGACTGTTTCTCTCTTTCTTGTGGGTCGTCTCTTGCTTATAGTCTTTCTTCTTCTCTGCGGATATAAAGGCAAAGATGTAGACGTGAGTAATTACCCAAAATACCCATCGAAAACGTGAGCAGATTTCACTGTGAATGGGATTTTTTGGGGATATTTGAAGAACTGTTTACTATATGATTGTTACAGTTGCCTCTGTGCCTATTGGAGACAATGGAGAAGGAAAACGAATCCTAGCCGTACACGTGGAGAGTTTTCATTAGGTAATAGCTTTGTACATCCGACATGACTGGAATTTCGCAGAAACTTTCATAAAGACATAAAGTCATAAACATTCACCTTTTGTCCCAAAACTTTATCTTTGTGGTATCTTATGTTTCTTTCTTGACTTTGGAGTCTTCGTCTCCAATAGAGATCCTCTTTTGATTTCAGATGTCATTGGATCTTTAGCTCTGTACATTCGACATGGGTTGGGATCTCGCAGTAACTCGTAGATATTCATTTTCCTGTCGGAAATTATTTGTTCTTTTAATGCTTTTTGGTAGAGGAAAGTTTGTGTCGCTTGGAAATATAATAAAGTAATTTCTTAAAATACCACATTTTTAAGTTTTCTTTTTAAAAATACCAAAATAATTTTTTTCTCAAAAATACCACAACTATACTTTTGTTTCTAAAAATACCACAAAACTAAAACTAAATTTTAAAGGTTTAGAATTAAATTTTTTTTATTTGGGTTCACTAATTTAGATTTAGGGTTTAATTTTGAGAGGGTAGGGTTTAGTTTTGGGGGTTTAGGGTTTAGTTTTGATGGTTTAAAGTTAATTTTTAGTTTTGTGGTATTTTTGGAAACTAAAACTAGTATTTTTGAGAATTGCCCAATATAATAATAGTTTTTGTAGCTTGACTTGGGTTTCAGATTTTGGCTCGTCGTCTCCCTCACAACTCTGCTTTACCTTCATTTTTTAAAAACATCTTATCCGAACCGAATAATCTTCCACGTTTCGAACCGGTTCGAGTTCTCTCAGTTGACCTGAAATAAACCGAAGAAGACTTCTTCTCTCCAGTTCCTTGTCTAGAAAGAAAGACTGTTTCGTCAGACTGTCAGAGGGGTTCAATTTGATTTTTTTTTAATATAAAGATTTATGAAATACACCAACCGGATTGTATTCAAATTTCATTCGGTTCGGTTCTGTTTGAGTTAATTTTCTAGCAAAAAGTTCAAATTTCATTCGGTTCGGTTTAATTTTTCCTTTTCAATTCGGTTTTGTTATACTAAAAATAAAATCGGACTGAATGAGTCAAATTTAAAATTTTCATAAAGAAAATGATGAATAAGTGACATTATAATCAGCTATTATCATTTTTTTTTTGGCAACTATACAAGTATTTGCTTTCAGATGGAAAAAGTCGAGGAGACTAGGATCGTCTTGGTCTTAATAAAAAAACCCAACTTGGGGAAATTTCTAGGAAAAGCCATTTGCTGTGGTCCAAAATTTAATATAACTAACTTATCTCGCTGGATTCGTACCAGCTTAATTTAATTAGACAAAAGATTAGTGATGTCTTTGTGTAATGAATGGTACTTATCCATTCCTAGATCATTATTTTAGTTTTTTTTGTTTTTGTCAACCAAAGAAAGTTTCAAATCATTATTTTTTTTTGGGTATATCTATGTGTAAAATGAGAGGCGGAAAAAGAAAAACCAAAGTTCCTATTAAACTTCCACAACAACAACAGCACTTTACATATCTCATGTAAAGAAAAAAAAACTATGTATCTCTCTCCTCTCTAATGAATCCCACTTTTCTTCTGTCTACAATTTACATTTCTATTATGAAACCCTTATTTGTCTGTCCTTCCTGGTTCTACCAGCAAAAATGCTGTAATGTCCCAAAAATTGTAAGCTGGAAGAATCAGGGAAGGCTCTACTATGAAGCTTTTTAAGATCATATCATGGAATCTATGGAAAACTCAGATCTTTGCGCGTTTTAGCTGCGAGTAGACATCATTAGCTTCTAGCTCTCTCTTGTGCATAATATTCTTGAAAGCTCTTTCCTCAGCTTTCACTAGAGAATCTCTTAATCTCTTCACATCAGCCAATTTCACAGGCTTCAATAAGAAATCTTCTGCACCTTCTTCAAGACATCTGAATAATCACAAAAAGAATCAAATATCAGTGATCCAGTTCCATAAAGTTGATAGCTTTGGATCCAGAAGATGGCCAGCTCATAATTGATAATAGTAATAAGCAATTATTAGACTTAATTTGGTAAAAAGAGAGTTCCTTAGTAATAAGCAAATGCATGTGAGGTGTCTATCACGAGGACGTATTTATAATGACCCTACCCAAGATTATGCAAACAATTAAAGCATATATTATATTTTTTTCGGGGTTATATAACACATCACCGGCAACAGAATCAAATCTCAAGAGAAGATCTTGCTCAACTTATGATGGATTATTCTTTTCTTATTTTGTCGCCACAAGAACCAATTTTAAAATAATTTATTCGTAAAATCCATTAGAAAATTTATTAAATCTTTTAAGGACCCACTAAAGTAACACACAAAATCTTAGCTTGATCAAATATACAACCACCACCCACAGTCACCCCATGATGGTTAAAGAAATCGGTTTCAAAAAAAAAAAATGATGGTTAAAGAAATCATATAATACTCCTATCATACAAATCTGATTATTAGACAACAATTTAATTTAGTCAATACATCTCGATTAACGGTATCTTTTTGCACAAATACTAAATAGTGTGATTACTTAAAAGTTTCCTAAACAAATCCCTCTAATCATCCGAATCTCCTGAAGTAATAAATGCACAAAATCTAAGAAAGTTACTATAACTGGTAAATCTTACGTGATTTTGATCTAAATCAAACATTAAGGACTATAATTACGAAAAAAGAAAATATACCTATCGATACGAGGCAAGATGTTCTCTGACGACATAATCACCACTGGTATTTCTCTGAAAACTGATGATTCCTATGAAAATTCAAAACACATCAACAAATTAGATCAAACCTCTTTTTTTTGTTTGTTCAAATCGGTTGAATCATCAGAAAAATTTACACAAACTTACTTTGATCTTCTTCAGTAGTTCATATCCGGTCATGCCAGGCATAGAGTAATCCGTCATTATCAGATTAATCTTCAGATCCTGAACAAATTTCCAAATTCAAAATCTTCAATATACCAATTTGAATGGATTCTCAACAAAAAATAAACACTGTGATCATCAGATCTATTACCTCAAATCCAACTGAGCTATTCTCTCCATCCAATCCAAGGTATTGCAAAGCTCTCGTCGCGCTATCGACAAGAGTAACTGAGAAATTCAAAAATAAAAACCATCGTCAGATTCCGAAAATCAAACAGATTCCACAAAAACAAAACGATGAACCAAAACACCAAGTTACCTTTACAAGACGAGACCCTGAGCAGCCGCTCGATGAATTTCCGATCGACGATGCTATCGTCGACGGCGAGAACATGAAGGAGCTCCGACGATCCTAAAGACGAAGTGTCGTTGGAGATGTCCAACTTCTCCGGGCGCAAAACCTCCGCCATATCAACGAGATGTCAAAGAGATCGAGAGAGAGAGAATCTGCTTGGAATCGACGAATTGAGAAAAAGGGAGATTTGATTTTGCAAAGGAGATGAAGGATTTGAGTGGAGATTAGGGATTTATAAGGAAGAAGGAGGAAAAAGAGAGGGAAAATATGATATCGAGAGATTCTGAGAGATCTTTGCAAATCTGTGGGATTTTGCCTGTCGATAGCGCGTGGAAATTATTTGTTTATTCTCTTTCCAAAAAGTCATATTCAAATTTGGCAAAACAAAATATAAATAAAATCATGTAATAAAGTTCTCGGGGGAAAAAAATCAAAAGTTTTTTTATATTTTTTTATAGAGAGTAGTCAAATAATGCTGAGTGGTGAAATCATAGGGGATTTCCAAAAATCAAATTGGAAATCGTATCATGACGATCTCTCGATTATTGTGTCAGATCATGGAACTTTGATTTGTACAAATCCGATAATTTCGTATTTTTTCTTGAATTTTCCATTTTAAAGAAAATTTACTAAAATAGAAACATGTAATTAAGAAAACTTCGAATGCAAAGCTGCAACCATTTTTAAGTCTTTGCCATTAAGCTTGTAAAAGCAAGCAATCCAGTTTCTTTTTAATTGGTGTGTATGTTTTGAGCTTAATTGATTTTAAATTCAACCATAACTTTGTGTGTTTATTAATCAATAATTTTACGTAAAATTATATGTTATTTAGCTAACAGTTTTCCAATTAATTCAAATTTGGTGTTATACAATTAACGTTTTTAGAATACAAGTTATGGATGGTTAACAAATATTTGAACATAAAATACGAAAAACATTTTAAAAAAAAACAAACTACAAGGTTCGTCTGATGCATTGATATCCAGGTGTCAGATCGCTATTAGCTAGGACATGATAACTGAAATTTATCCAACAGTTTGGTCTACTTCAGTGTTCGGCTTGCTATGGTGTGTGAATAAAAAATCCGTTAGAGTGAAAGTTGCGGTGTGTTGAGATATCGAAAACTCTTTTTTGGTTTTTCTAATTAACCGAGGGAGTTTCCAACATTCGGCCCATAATCTGTTCATAGACATAATCGAGACACGAACATGCTTGAAGATGAATCCAATAAAATATCGTCTATGTGCTATGATTGAATTGACGACAAAAAAAATTACTGAGAACAATAAATTTAATTGTTTGGTCTTCAACTACGCATTAATTTTAGCCACGTTAATTTTAGTATTAGACTAGCTATTTTAATTTTACATACATGTGTAGATTATTAATTAGTTTTTGAAAAGAACAATTAGATGAAGTTTTTTTTTTTTTTTTGTTGAATAACCGTGAAAGTTCCGAATCTTCGACCTATAATCTCCTCGGTATCCGGAGTCAGTTTTTCGATATTCCGATTTAAATAATAACTCTCTGTACCAAAGCATTTTTATTTATTTCTTTCTTTTGGTTGTGCGTTTTTTTTTCTTTTATACCAAAATATTTTAAAATCTTTTGGTTGTGTGTTGAACACGAATAATCGTTTTTATCATTCTTGCACAAAATAATTATTACATCTTTAGTAACAATCATAACTTGACCAAAAATTCAAAATGGCCTCATATTTTGTTTTTCTTAACAAAAAATTCAGTCACGTTTTTTCAGTAAGAAATTAGAATCACACATGTACATGTATCCTTTTTTCGATTAATCTGTATTCATTCTAAAAGATTCAAATCAAATAATATGCAAAAAGATTACTACTAATGGTGGGTTACATTTTGTAAAGAGAAAGACTAAAAAAATAATAATAACAAAGAGGAAAAAAAAACACTATCGATCGAGACAACCGAACAGAGAACGGGGTGATAAGTTATGGAAGAGGAAAAAGCGGCAGCTTACTACGACGAGCTCACGCGTAAAGGAGAAGGAGCTGCTCGCTTCAAGCAAGGCCTCGGTTTCTCCGATGGAGCCACCACCGTTCCGGAGAGAGGATCGGCGATCGCATCCTCCTCTTCCTTTCTCAACCAGTTCGTCAAGGCTTCCAACCCTAAATCCACCGGAAATAACGGAAACGATTCCGAGATCCGATCCGTCAGAGATAAGCTGAAGAAGAAGAATAAACATGAAGATCAGCAACATTCTAGGGTTCCGGAGAGGAGCTACAGAGAATCGAACGAACGGCGTCGCTATCGGAGTAGAGAGCGGGATGAGAGAGATAAAAGCTATAGAAGGAGAAGCAGGAGCAGGAGTGCAGAGAGGCGTAATAGGTATGGGGATAGAGAGAGACGGAGGAGGAGGAGCCGGAGCAGGAGCAGGAGCTCATCGCCGAGGAGGGAACGTAGGAGGAGCCGGAGCATGAGCTCTTCGCCGAGGAGGGAACGTAAGAGGAGTGAAGATGATCGAAGAGGAAGGAGAAGAGAAGAAGCTAAGGAGAAGAACATTGATTACTCGCGGTTAATCAGAGGCTACGATGATATGGTATACTGAGTTCTCTCATCATGCTTCAGCCTTCATGGTTACTAAATTTTGATGCCCTTTTGTTTATCCTTACTATGTTTACCAGATTCAGCTTCGGTTACTAAAATTCGAATTGTTAGAATCTCTTTGCTCCTCTTTAGAGTTTGTGCGTTAGGCTAATAAGAACATAGCAACTAGCTTTACATCATTCTCAAGATTGGGTTGGTATTGCACCCTAGGAAATGCCTTCGTGTAATCATATTTACTTGCTAAGCAGGAATAAATGTT
This sequence comes from Kernera saxatilis, assembly GCA_900406395.1. Taxonomy (NCBI): domain Eukaryota; kingdom Viridiplantae; phylum Streptophyta; class Magnoliopsida; order Brassicales; family Brassicaceae; genus Kernera; species Kernera saxatilis. Next base: position 30,611 of record OVAY01001004.1, read on the forward strand.
TTAAGATAAACCCTTGAACTCCAATTTGATACAACCATTCTTGTGGAGCTCTTTCTTTGTTTATGGATTTGGATTCTGCATTTTTGCTGTTGTTGTTTTGTGTGTGTCTGTGTGCGATTTGCCATTTTCATTGATATCTTAAGGGTTGGTTGTGTTGCTTTCTTGAACAGTCAGCTGCTGAAAAAGTGAAGGCCAAGATGAAGCTCCAGCTTGATGAAACTGGTAAGTTAGTCGGTCCCATTAGAGAGATTACATTGATTCTGCTGTCCTTGCTTCTAGCAGCTCAGATCTGATTCTTCCGACAACATCTTTTGAGTGGGATCCATCTTTGGAATGTTACTGTAAAACAGTGGGGCTGTGTTTTGGCACTTATTGTCTTGGCCTTGATGATGCTGATAAGTCTTTCTTATTAGTCTAGAGCAAGACTATTGTAACTAGCGTAGAAGTTTTGTAGTGAATCGTAGCCTTAAGTCGGTTAGTTGAGGGCCTAATGGTTTTAAAATGGAGGTAGGAGACTGTGTTGGGGTATTATGGGTTATCAACTAAAGTCTGTGTGGTGTAGTTTTTTGGGGCTATGTTTTAGCTCTGTATCTCTTGGCATTGAGGATGCAGTGTACCTTGCTGGGAGAAGACTTATCCTAGCTTTTTACCTCATCAGCAAAGCAGAATCTTATATGGTGTTTAATGGCCTCATAGATTTTCATAGCGGTCTAAGGGTTTTGGGACAAACTCTTTGCTGGCAATAGGAAATATGTAATTGTTTTTGGTGATCACTTCCTGGTGTCTGAGAAAGAATAAAAGAACAAGAAATATCGATTATGTCCTTAAAATGAGATCTCCTCACAACGCACACCTTGTGAAAATGTTTGTATCAGCTCATGTTTATTTGCTCTCTTGAAATTTATGACCTGCTTGTGTTGCAGCTGAGAAAGATACCAATAAGGGTGCAGGATGGGAACGGTTTGAGTTCGATAAAGATGCTCCAGTTGATGACGAGGAAGTAGAAGAAGGTGAAGTTTCCTGTGAAGTTCACATCTATTCCATGATTTTGCTGTACAATGGAGATAAATATTGAAAAATCATTCTCCGCTGTTATGTACTCTTGATGCGAAGAACTTCTTATGAATATATGCAGGTACCGATGATGACGCTGCCTTAGTCAAGCGCATGGGACAGAGCTTTAGGTTTTCTGCCATCGAGGTGTGCTGAGTCATTAGCTTTCATTGTCTCTCACTAGTCACAGATTTTCTACAGTCAGATTTTATAGACAAGTTATATGTTTGATAATAAACTCGCAGGCGAAAAGGGAAGAGCAACTAAAAGCCGCCCATGATGAAGCCATGTTTGGAGCACCCATACGCCAAACTCCTATCGAGAACACCGATGATGATGTTACCGAGACAACTAATGTAAACGATGATGAAGGAGAAAACAACAGTGCCGCGATAAGTCTTCTTAGCGAAAAGGTAAAAATTTGTGAACTCTCATTTCATTTCTTTTGCTCGAACCGATCGATCACCAGAGCTCGATTTTACAGTCCGTACGTAAGCTTGTTAATCCCATACTTTGGGTAATAGGTGCTTGCAAAACAGCAAGGATCTTGGCGTGACCGAGCTCGCAAGTCATGAAAATCCTATATGTATCATTGGCAAAGATTAATGTAGTTTATAGCTGTTGCTCCTTCCGAAGTATTGAGTTTTTAACCTTTTTTTAATAGAAATTTTGTTGATGTGATGTGATTGAAATTGAATGTACTGGAAACTTTCTGTTGAGTTTAATGTAGTTAGTTTATAGCTGTTCTTACATTCTTTTTTCATAAATTAGATCACGTAGTATTTGGCATAACCTTTCTGGTGTACATAAAAGACGTCAAATTTCTTGGCATTATTATGAGACTGATTACGCTATTCGTGGAAAACAGAATTGCTACGATTGAAGATGAAAATAAATAAAGGGTTAACAAAAAAAAATAGTTGGAAAAAGGTACTAAACTACTAATTATCGGTAAATTTATTAATGCATCAGCTATAAGTCATAACCCTCGGCTGCGGGGACGAGGCGCTCGACGGCGTCCAATCGATGAATTTATTCTATGTTCGGCCAAAAATCGAGATTTTTTATAAACCACCAACATTGTTTTCTTTTTCTTTTAACATCTTCTAACAAACCATATTTTCATATCACTAAGAAATTAACTAAAAATAGAAGTAAATACGTCAATTTTCATTGACAAGTACAATTATCAATTTATAAACTGATTAGTAATAATAACTCAAAGTCATAAAACTAAAACAGAAAATATCATACATATAGGAAATTTCAAAAGTAATTTGAACATAAAAGTCAAGTTATTGTTCTTCTCTGATAGACTGATACGATCAAATAAATTGATTTTTCAACGATCAAGAAGATCATACGCACATAATTGCTAAAAAAAAACTCACAAGTCACAACTGTTTTCAATTTAAATATTAACAGATATTTGGGTAAAAAAAGAAGATAAGAATCGAATCTTGCAACTTGTCCATTTGGCATTTGGCATTTGCCATCGTGAGTAGCGCGTCAAGAAACCATGCCTCGAAACTCTACACGGACAGATGTCATCACCTCATTGGCTTCAAGCTGGCCTTGCTGCCAATCAGAAATGAGTTTTCGAATTTCCGAATTACAGAAAATAATTTTAATTTTCTTACACCCTCCCGAAAAAAACGTAAAACGTAAAACCTAAAAGTCAAATAAAAGCCCGTGTGGTCTCTCTTTACGTCTCTCAACATTCTCAGAGAAGCCGTCTTCCTCCTTTCATCTCTCGATCGATCATCTTCTCTGCGATTCCAATGGCGAGCCGTTGGTTGAGACCTGAGGTACTTCATCGATCTTCATAGTCCTTGATTTCCCCTGAATCTAGCGCATCGAGTCCATCCATTGATTCTGTTTTGACTGCCTTTTTTTTCCTGTTCCCAAACGCTGTGTAGATCTGGATTCACTATCCAAGATTTCGCTTGTTTTTATACGTGATTCAATATGAGAACGTGTTTTTCGTTGTTTTTTTCTTCTTCCCACAGGTGTATCCGTTGTTCGCCGCTACCGGAGTTGCCGTTGGGATCTGCGGGTTCTCGTTGATAAGAAACATCACCGGAAATCCTGAAGTCAGGTCTGTATCTCCTTATCCTCCCTTCTGAGGTTTTGATTGCCTCTTAAGAACCGATGAACAAATTTGGCCGTCTCTTGTTGACTATATCTCATGCAGATATTGCTACATCAAAACGAAGTCGTTTAATCCAGATACTCTCTGTAAACCAAATAGAAAGAAACTTAGACCAAGTTCCATAATTAGGAACACTTCTTCGGTGGATCATTCATAGGCTGTATCATTATATGATTCATTAAGGAGTTTGTTTATGCTTATGTGACTCTTTAGTTTTTGTGACGGAACCAAACAGAAACCCTTCAATATATATAGCTTATTAGAGTTAGAAGCAGAGATTTTGAGCTTTTGGACTCGGCAATTTCTTGCATCAGGGCAAGTATCTAGTGTTCTAAAGGGTTTTTGTTTGTTTGTTTTGTTTTGTTTTGAATCGTCCAGAGTAACAAAGGAGAATAGAGCTGCAGGAATTTTGGATAACTTTGCAGAGGGAGAGAAGTATAAGGAAAATTTCCTGAGGAAGTTTGTTCGCAACAAGCATCCAGAGATCATGCCTGGAATCAACAAATTCTTCACTGATCCTAAATACTGATAAACATTTTCAACAGCTCCGCATCGCTTTCTTGTATTGTTTCTGGAATTGAGAATCTCTCAGATATTTCCTTTGTGATATAAATCTCATTTGTCAATTTCACATTGTGATGTTATCCTCCAGCTGAGACTTATTATGCTGGGCTTATGTTATCACTTTTAAGCAGCGAATAACTATTTGTATGAATTTCTGTTTTGAAACATAACAGCAGTGTTTAATGACAAAGTCTCACGTTTGAGAACACTAAGCTCTTAAGTTCTAGTACCAATTCTCGGCCACCTTTTAATTCAAACTATAAGAGATTAACAGGATAAATGTAAATGGGAATTCGAATTGGAATACCTAAGAGCTGTTATAGTAACTTTGACCAAAAAAAAAAAAAGTAACTCCGTGCTATACTATGGACACTACTTCAACGTCAAAGTGCACACAGAGAGGTCAAATAATTGATTAAACAATAGGCTGGGTATGAACCAAGGGTCACGAGACAATCATCTTGATGAAATATATAATATATAATCTGGAATTTAGGTTATAAACGCCCAGAATCTGCTGTGACAAAACAGATGCATAGATAATGAATGGTGTACAAAGATTATAATTTCAAAGTGTACCTGATGGGAGATATTCTCTCTCAAAGAGCTTTTGAGTACTGGGTACAATACAATCAAAGAGGAAGATGCTCGATATCCATCGAAGGAAAACCTGTTTGCGCCATTCTTATTCCTCTCAGTAAACTCTTTGCCTTCTCTTTCTCCTGAAAACATGAATGCCATCTTGTCACACTATGTATAATAAGTAAATCAGGATACTCGATCCTTGTAAGCTAAGTGTTAACAATGGAGAAAGTTGGGCAACTTACAGGGCCACTATAATCAAGAAGACGGGTGCAATACACTTCTGCTTCTTCAAACTTTTTGTGAGTTTTGAAATGTGTAGCAAGAAAAACCAAAGCCTCAAACATGTTTGGTCCTTCTAATCCTTCAGCATCCATTCTCTCTAAATCCTTCTCGAAGTAAAATGCAGCTTCTTCATTACGTCCAAGCTTCTGGTGAAGCTTTGCCAGCTGATTAAGAGCTATTCCTTCCGTGTCAGTACAGTTCACAGCTCTTTTGTAACACTTGATGGCATCTTCAAGCATGTAAAGCTGTTCGGTTTGATAACATTTAGCCATGGCTATCCACAACCGAGAATCGTTTGGAAGAAAGAATATGGATTTGCGAAAATAGTGAAGTGCATAGAAAGGCATCCCCATCATCTCATATGCTTGTCCTAACCCATACCAAGCTCGATAATCACATGGGTTTATATCAACAGCTCGTCGATATGCATCAATGGCAGCAGGAGTGTTCTTCATCTCTACATATTCATGGCCCATAAGAGTCCACGCAGATAAGTACTTCTTGTTCAGTTTCAAAGCTCTCCGGAAATACATGACCGCCTTCTCGTGCTGCCCTTTTAAACTGTAATAGTTTCCAATGATGCAGCACGACTCAGGTCTGTACTTATCAGTCAAAAAAACCTTGTGTGCAAGGTAACTCAGCGCAGCACATGCTTCTTTTGCATACAGAACATTAGAATACAAATCCATATCTTCCACCCTATAGGGATCATTTCTCAGAAGTTCTTCAAACATGATTTCAACCTGGTCAAATTCCCTAAGACTATACTGAGCTTTTGCAGTTTGAGCTTGGATGTAATTGCTAAAACTGAAAATACCTTGCAGATAATCGTACTTCGCCAAGGACTCAGTGTGCATTCTGAGTTCTTGATAAGCATTGGCAAGAAAAAACTCCTTCATCCAGTGATTGCTTAGATTAAGGCTATTCAAGATTTCGATCGAAGTACACAGAGACTGCAGCTCTGACCAGGCACTCCAGTTCCATGGATAGCTGTTCACAGACTCCACGAGGCTGGCACGGGCAAGACTTTCATTTCCTTTTTCTTTAAGAACCACACCATACAAGTATAATCCAAAAGAGTCAATTGCTTCGGTCCTCTTCAGGGCTGATAATTCCCTCTCCAAAGATACCAGTTCACGATTTATGGCATCACTCTTACCCAAGGGGCCTTCAAGTTCTATCATTTCTTCCTCTTTCCGTTTTTCTCCAGCCTTCATTGAAACGATAACGTAGTGAATAGATGTTACAGAGTACTATCCATTTTGGTGTAAATAGGTGCGGGATCAAAAAAACTGACAATAAGATATTGCCATAAACATTTGCACATTATTGTCTTTAAACAGGAAGAACAACTTCCACTTAAGTTTCACTTATAATCTTCATGAATCAGTTGTATACCCTGTGTTCTCTTGTATTCATACAACTCAAGTGTGACCGGTTTATCAGTGGCTTAATCCTGGAAGCTTGTAATAACGTCATATATTGCATTTATTTGAAGGCAGCCTACTGGCCAAGGCAGAAAGAACCCTCAAAGCCATTGGAGCCCCTTTCTAAAAGTTCACTCTATCACTCCATTTTAATAGGATGTAGAAAGCTCTGGCTAAATCATAAGGAAGAGATGGAAAAACAAAACATACCAGATAAAGGGCATAGCACCGCAAGAAAACTGATTTCTTGCTCATTTGATCACGAAGCACATGGGAAGCCCGTCTGTACTCTCGACAATCAAAGTAGGACTTTGCTAAAAGGTAAAGGTCACCATCAATAACTTCATCTTCTTCGGGGAGAGGAGTAGCAGCTTGAGAGAAGCCAACGGAAGGTTGCGGTGTTGAAATAGATTCATGGGTGCTGAACCTTCTCCGGATGCTAGAGCTTCCTCGCTGGAATCTCGTATTCGAAGGTGTAAAATTAGACGGGTCTTGTTCTATCCCCACTAGCTGCTCTCCTGCCCTGCGATGGTGAAAGCCAAGGAGATGTCAGATATGGAACTGACTTATACTTCATCACCATTGCATCACAGTGCGAGTACTAAGAAATGAAAAGTTAACACATTAATTCACAAATGAGATGGAACCAAAATCAGAAATTACCATGGAAAGAACACATTTTTTTCCAAGCATTCGAATCAGTGTCGAACTCAAACTTGGACATACATCTCAAACACATCAGAACACAAAACCCACACAATCGTATTTCAATCCGGAGTTGAATTTATCCGATACCAAATTCACGACAACAGTGAATCCGAATCAACAATTCCGCTTAACCGGCATCGGCATCCGATCACTTACAGTTTGCCCAGATTAAAAAAAATAGCCAAACCCTAACGGAAACTGAAGAAATTCCATTTTTTTATCGGACCAATGCAGTAGTGAGGTCGAAATTGCATCAATGAGAGAGAATGAATAAGATTAGGGTTTTAAGGAACGCACCATTTTGCGGCGGAGTATAAACAACGGTCGCTAAGCTGTCGAATAGCCGCACGGATCTCGTTGCGGCAACTCTCTTTGGAGACCATAGCAGAAACAGAAGCAGAAGCAGTGTTAAGTTAAGTGTTGAGAAAGAATCGAAGAAGATGAAGAATCTGTTCGTCGCCGTGGAGATTTCAGAAACATCGCGCCCTCCAGCCAATCATTTTGAAATTAGAGAGAGAAAACGTGTTTCCTGGGCCCGTTGTTTGTGCATTTTAGTTATCGGGCTTCAAAACAGGCCCATGAGATAAACACAGAAAATGACAATTTCCAAAAAAAATATATTTTTAAAACATAATTAAATGTGATTTATATTATTTTATATCCACAATTATGTCACATTGCATTAGCTTTAGTTTGGTACACTGAATTATTGGAAAAAAGTATAAATATAAATATACAAAAACTATTAAACGAAAAAAACTTAACTTAGCTAATGAACGACAAAAACAACAAATTTTCTTTTGTCATTAGAAATCTAAAATAATGGTAATATATTTAAGAAAAAATTATGAAAACTACCACAATTTCAAAACAAACTTATCAAAAATA